>JAUTBS010264058.1:0-11175 GCA_032361285.1 Aequorea victoria
TTTTTATGGAGACATATTTTGTTCATTATGTTTGGGTACAAAATGCTTCATCAAGAACATTTAGCAGAAACCCATAAAGTAAACCAAATTTTAGCACCTATATGAATTTGTGATTGTAATGTTACTTAGATATTTTATAATATAGGTGATTCCACTACTGCTTCTTAAGGCCGACGAATCAAATAATATTTATGTTCCAATTTTTCCTTTTATTCTCCCTCTGAATGAAACTTTTCCTTGCCATAATGGTTCAGTTCCTATTACTATCCATGATACAAGTCGGATCCTAGATGTAGAAATATAAGAAGGTGGACTTCTCCCCATCAAAAGCAATAAGATTATTGCGGATATAACACACTCAAAAAAGTAACCAAATTTACCGGATGTAGAGGTAATCAAGAAAGTCACATAAGTGAATATATAGCCTACAAAAAAGTGGGCTAATCCAACCAATCTTGCTTGCACAATGGAAAGTGCCACTGGTTTACCTCTCCATCGAATCAAATTGGGCAAAGGTCTATTATCACTTAAAACAACTCCATGAAAATTAAGGTATAATAAAATATTCTACAACTTAACCTCCTTCCCCCAAGAAAAGAAAAACATAATTATCATTACACTGGAAAGTGTTAAACCCACCCTGAAAACATAATTTTGTGCCTAGAAGCCATGTGTTGGTATATATCTAAAATAAAGGTCGATACATTGGCACCTTAGCAAAATTACAAATGTAACACTACAAATTTCTGCTTGAGGCACTATACTGCTATTAAAATAGCCAGTATTCCGAAACTAATTGACTATATAGTGAATATGAAATGTGGAAAAGCTTCATAAATCATAATGTAGCTTTAGCTGCTTGTTCCCCCCCCCTCCCCATTTACTGGTTTATTTGTTTTTTCTTGAGATCTAAGAGAAAAAAGCGTTGAGAACTTTGTCAAGTGCGATTTTCTCTTGTTAAATCCTCTAATTACCAAAAGAGTAACAAGTTATACATGGTTATACTTATAAAAAAGAAGAAGTTATGCATGGTTATATCTTTATTTTCACAATAAACACTCAACTATATCATTTAAAAAATATATTAAAAAAAGGTAAATCAAGGTTCGTAGTTTTTTGAATCCAATAATTTTAAGAATCACATGAATCGTAAATTGTTTATCAACTCAGTGAATTAATTGTGAAATTTATCCCAATTCTATTACAAAATAGACTCAAATTCGTATTGCTTTATGCATCAATTGTGAACCAAATCGGGAATTGAATCCTGGATCGTAAGATTCTGTTAATTATGGTCAATATTTTCTTATCAAACTTTTAAAATTTACATATCAACATTTCCAGATCAAGAGTTCCAAATATGAAATTTCCATATCATAATTTCTGAATACGAAATTTTCATATCCATATTTCTGGATCCAAAATTCCAATATCAAGATTTCCATATCAAAATTTTAATATTATTATCCAAAATCTTCATATTATTCTCTAATTGATTTCACTTTGAACAAGTTTTAGTTGATCACGAGGCAAATATGAACAACAAATTTGGTATACATGCTATACATATTGAATATATGTATATGTAGATGTATTATAGTCTACTGAAAGTTGGAACATGAACAACAAATTATATATACAAGCTATACATATTGTATATATGTATATCCATATGTTTACATATTATGTGGAAGCTAAATTATAAATTAGGTTTTAAAAGTTAGAATTTGTGTTTAAAAACTAGTAAAGTTTAGATTAACGTGTGATAAGTTAAATTAGGATGTGGTTAATTAAAAATTAATTGTATTACATTTATTAGACAAGTATTAAATAGTTGAATTCAACAAATAACAACTATACATAAAACTTGCATGGCTTGCATGCAATTGTAGATTTTGAGATTGGAGATTGACAGATTCTTTTGGTGATGGAATATTGGGCAAAAGTATAATATTTCAAATTTTTTTATCGAAGAATATTCAAGTTGAATGTTAATTCAATTCGAAAGAAGAAAATGAAAAATAAGAGAGAAAAAAGAGATAGAAACAAAGAGAGCGAGAGAAAAAGCACGGAGAGAAGGGAGAGAGAAGAAGATCGACACTGGTGCAAATCAGAGAGGTGAATCATGATTCACCGAGAAAGAAAAAGAGGAAGAGATATAGGATTCAAGACCAAACAATATCGCATATCGATTTGCATCCAACTTCTCTAGTCGACCAGAGAGGAGGGGTTCTTGTCATCATTTGATGAGACCGAGACTGTAGAGTTTCTTTCTCCACTGGGGCTTGTTTCTTCAAATCTTATTTGGTAATAAGATAAGATTTTTTTTAATGTGTTTTGATTTGGTGTGCCTCCACTTCTGATGTTAAACAAATTTTATACATCAAATTAGTCTTAAAAATCGATGTTACGTTTCTTTACGGCCGAAAGAGCGGTGTGACGGAAACTCCCATGCGTAATGGCTGTTACGGTAGGCAAAACGGTCATAATGGAGCCGTAACGGCTCCGTTACAGTGATTGTAACGGCTCTTCAACATGTGAATGGCTTAAAATGGTATTTTCTTCCAATTGTTTTCACTTCTTTCCCCAAGAAATCTTATGGAGCCGAAAATCACATACCTATATGGGTGAAACTTGTTTTGTGATATTTGCTTCAATAATTTTAAAATCTACAATATTTTTGACACTCACTTCTTTTGAACTATAATGATTCTGATTGCTTGCATTGTTTATTAATTTTTTTATTATTTGTTCAAGATCTATGCTTAATAAGTGCCGAAAATGGTGAATCCACATGGGTAAAGATTGATTTGCAACATTTGGCTAATTTTGTTTTCTAGATTTACAAGATTTTCAGCACATTATGGCTTCTGAACATCAAAAAATTTCTATTTTTTTAAAATATTTCTTCAAGACTTATGCTAACTAAGTCTAGAGTCTTTAGATCTTTGGTGTTTTAGGTTAGATTTGTATACTTAATGTTGTATTACTTATTGTTTTATTATTTTTCAAAAATCTAACAATATTTGTTTTTTATTTCTCGTATGAATCTTTTAGCAATTTAGCATGTTTAAACAAGTGAAATAATATGCTTCAATATATATAACACTCTATAGTTATTAGTAAAAAGTTAAATAACATCTAAGTTGTGTATTATTAATTTATAGAACATACATTCTTTAATTACTAAATAAGAATCCGTAAAACTGTTTACTACCTTTTTAAAACTATTATAAAAATTAAGATATATGTTGAATAATATCTAGAAAATAAGAAAAATTTATTGTTGTGGAAAAAATAAATAAATTCATGGTTTCGGTTGCTATTCTTGTTATGCTACGACTGTTACACTCTAAAACCGCGCCATTGCCACTGTTACTGCATTTTAAAACCTTGCATCAAACGACTCAGAAGTGAAAAATCGGAGTCGGTACAGATTATGGCCTAGAGGGGGGTGAATAGTCCAATATTCAAAAATTAAGAATATAATCAAACAACCGTAAATACTGAAAATAAATGAGACACGAGACTTACGTGGAAACCTCAAGGAGCTATTTCACCAAGGACAAAAACTATGGCCCCAACAACCCAACAAATCCACTATTGAATCAAAGATTACAAAGAGTTTTCAAACAAAAAGACTTCCAACCCACGACGGTTAACCTAACGCTGACACTCTTCCGTAAGCACTCTTCGTGCTTGATCTTCACTCCCTGGTGACTCTGACCTTGTCAGCTTTCTTTGATCAACAATGATCCATGATAATAGCCTTTTCGATCTCTGTTTCAAACGGTTTCGCAATCAACAACCAAAATGGTTGAAGGAACGTCACCACAATCACAATGAGTATGAAGGTGTGTGTGTGGGTCTTTACCAAAACTTGCGTGAAAAACTTAAGAGACATTTATAAAATGGTGTTCAAGTTTTTCTCTAGCATGAACGGAATGAGAATTCTCAAAAAATGATCTATTTTTCGTTCTCTCAAGTCGGCTCTCAAAACAGCATAAAGAAAGTATATATATATGCCCAGAAAAGATGCCTCGAAACCCTAAAAATTAAGCTAAGGCGACGCTCGAGCGCCTATCAGGCTCTCTTTACTGAGTTTCGGGCGCTAGAGCGCTCATCAGGCGCTGCTCTAGGAAACAAAATTATTCTGTGTTGAGCGCTTAAGCGCCTATCAGGCGCTCTTTACTGAGTTTCAGGCGCTCGAGCGCTCATTAGGTGCTGCTCTCGGAAACAAAATTATTCCGTGTTGATCGCTCGATAAGCACTTGATAAGCTCTTATCGAGCACTCATCATGCTCTTTGCGCTCAAGCCCCTATCGTGACACTATTAAGCATTCTGAACTGCTTTGTTCAAAACTCATTTTCTTTCCTTTCAAAAACATGTCCTAATACTCCCTTTATATGTATGAAAAATATATGTGACGTAAAACGAAGCATCAACATCACTTTAAACTTGACATAGACTTCATCAAAACTCTGACAACCATTTCTGGACCACGAACACGCTCAAACACTCACTAATAGACGTATAGGTTTTTTCATACGGAAATAGCCAACCTATAGCAATCTTCCCCTTTGGCATTTCCGTTACAAAATTGATTACAACTCAATAAACAAAAGATATCAACCCAAGATACAAAAGCAAAGCCTAAGAACCCACAAAACCGATTTACCTATAATGTTTTCTCCCCCTTTTTGTAACGAAATGGAAAAGATATGAAAAAACAAGAAGAGGTAAAAGACACTTGAAAAACCAAAGGGGTAGAAGAGGGTCGAAGAACACTTATGATGCTAACTACGAGACACAAAACTAAACCACAAAAAAAAAAAAACTAATGCAACATGCTAGCCCATGTAGAAAAAAATGCAAAAGCAGAGAAAACCACAAAAAAAATGAAATGCCCCCCCTTAATGTATGCACCCTAACAAAATAAAGTATGATGTACTCAAGCATGCAACAAATCACACACAAAAGAAAACGATAACTAAAGAGGGGGAATAATTAATTTTTTAATATCAATTGCTAAGGCATAAACGATTAACAAAGTGTATCCCAATAAACATATGAGAAACATACATGAACTGCAGATCAAGCCTTGTAAAAACCCTTAACACGAGAATATTAACAAGAGATTGTGTAACTGTGTGAGACACGTATTCAAGGGATACTGATAACAAAATCAAAATAGCAGATCGTCACTAGTCACTGAGTAAAGCTATGAGTCTAGCAAGAGAAGTCAAACTCCTAAACTTGGACCTAGAACTTTGGCGCACAAATTTATGACTGTGCAAATGTGCTCATAGTCAGCAACTTTTACCTACCGTGAAATGCAAAGGATTACGCGTCCATTTTTCCAAATACTAATGATAAAAACATGTGGACAATGCAATGTCTTGGTTCCTGAGCTTTCTAAGTGACCCGTGTAACAAGGTTATACTAGTGATGGACGGGATTACTGCCTAAAGTCACAGGCTTCGTCCCAAAACTTATCACGCAAATATCGTACCCAAGCTAGTCACCGTTTGACGCAAACACTTACTGAGGCAAGATGCCTAGTTAGTAAGTGAGCAGCCTAGGAAGACAATGAATTCAATTTTTTTATTGATATTTTTGTGCCGTATGATTGCGAATTTTAAAAACTATTTTCAAAAAGTGTTTATGCAAAGAGTTTTTAGAATAATATTGGAAGAGAAAATGCGTTTGGTTGTTAGAGTTCAAAATTATTTTTTATTGCAAAAAATTATGATAAGATGTTTGGTGACCAATTTTTTTTTTTTTTTTTTACATTTGCACTATTTTCAGTTGTTTTCGAATTTCTTTGCAGTAATTTTGAAAAAGACAGATGTCCGTCCGGACGTACGAGGCAAAAAACTGCTAAACAGTGAAAACGTCCGGACGTCCAAACGCGTGTCCGGACGTTTTCATTGTTTAGCAGTTTTCAGAAAGTTAGAAAACATTTTTTTTGCTGTTTTCTATTTTTCCCGAGTTTTTAACCCGTTTTTTTGAAAAACAGGAAACTGTTTTTCGAAAAACGGCCTCACCGAATTTTTCCCGAATTTTTTTCCCGAAAAATAGAAAAAAAAACCCTGTTCCAAACGGGGCCTTTGTTTTTGTTAAAGAACCAGTATAAGGTGACAATCACAGTAAACCATAGGCCTGCTGAGCTACAACAGAGCTAGGCTGAGTGAAAACAGTAATAGGTATACCACAAGCATGGCTCATTCAAAGGTCAAATCTATAGGTTTTACAAAGTGACTAAATAAATCTGGAACACATAATTTTGTCAACAATAATCCCATGAAACAAGTGTTGAGAGAATAAGTATCAAAAACAAGAAATCTCTTTAAGTAAGAGTGAATACAAGGCATAACCTTAAAGACATTTATTTTTTCTTCATATTTGGAGGTCTACATATTGTCAATATTCTATGCACTAGCCGTCTTTGTTAAAATCATCTAATCAAATTGTCCTCAACTGACAAGCACTCACACATGCAAGCGTGCAATTTTTTTTTATATAATGCAAAAAAAAAAAAAAAAAATCTAACGCATGCATGAAAAACATGTTAACCCTAGATGCAAAACAACATGACAATCTAACATGCTAGAGTGACAAACTGTGACTAAACTAGTCAATGACTGAAAGAAGAGAGTCCTTCCTAACCCAAATTTTTCGAATACGAGACTTAATGTATTTGTGAACACTCTTAGGTGAAACAGTCTCTCTATAATTCCAAAACTCTTTTCTTTGACTTTTAGGCTTCTTATTGCCAATGTAGTTCACAAAACTGCCATTGAACTTGCTATCCCAATTCCAAGCAAAAGAAGGCAACCTATGACCATGAGGTCGTGTATGACCCTTGATCTCACAATGGTGACACATAGAAATAGGTCTTTGAACAAAATTGCTCTCTTTCCTAACCTCAACTCGAGGATGATTCATGTAGTTCCTATTCCTATTTGGACAATAGGGTCAAATGTGACCCTTGACATGACAATGATGACATCTAGGAATAGATTTCTCAACCGCTCTAGGAGGAGGAAGAGGAGAAGGAGATGATGACGAGGAAGGAGTAGATGTAGAAGGGGAAGAAGATTGACCTTTGCACTTGACAAAAACCTAGACCTGTTTTATCACTAAATGATTTTTCTATACTCAAAATATGGTTCAACTTCTCGGTGTGACTATCCATCTTTTTAAGTGAGTCTAGCAACAGTTAAACTTTTTTCAATTTCTCCTATTCTCCCGACTCAGCTATATCCAATTTTTTAAAACAATCATTTCTCTCCTTCTCTACACTTACTAACTAGTCAGAAAAAACGACCCTATGTTTTTTGAGTTCATCGTCTATGGTTTTCTCATTCAATTGCTCCCTAAGAGTCTCTTTCTTTTTCAAGGGTTTTGTATTTCATCATCAAATTTTCCCTTTTTTTTTTTGTTTCAAACACTCTAGGTACATTTCATCATAAGCCTCTTGAATTGACTTTTCATCATCTTTTTCAGTTTGATCACTCTCTTTACTAGATTCACCTTTAGACTCTTCCTCATTTTCTTTTTCATTCTCCGTGTCTTCTAAGGAAAGGGACTTGGGAGACTCAACCCTAGCAGACAAAACAATGCAGTTAACGGTGCTGAGACGTGATGCAAACTCTTCATACTGATTCTCCTCACCATCTCTCTCATCATCCCAAGTAACGACATAAACTTTTTCATTATTTCTCTTTTTATTAGCACACTCAGCTTGAAAATGATCATAACCATGACACTCATGACATTGGATACCCTGATTCCTCCTAGGTTTGGTCTGCTGACTCTTGTTCTCATTGCTCCATGATCTAGACTTTTGGTTTCCACTTTGCTTTTTAGGTTGCAATGAATTAGATTCTTGCCTTAGCTTAAGAAGCTTTCTAATTTTTTTAGCAAACTGGACTAGGTCTTCTTCTTCCATATACTCATTATCTTCGGATTCAACACTATGTTAACAGATTGTTTTCAAGGCTATACCTCTACTTGTGTTACTAGTGTTCTTTTTGGGAGGACGCATGTTGATTTCATAGGTTTGAAGCGACTCGACTAGTTCTTCTACTTTTACTAAGTCTAGATTCTTACTTTCTTCAATCGCAGTGACTTTAGCCCTAAACCGTTCAGGAAGAAACCACAAGATTTTTCTCACTATCTTCGACTGATTAATGGTCTCTCCTAAGTTAAAAGTGGAATTCACGAGGTCATTAAGCCTGGCATAAAACTTATCAAAACTTTCAGACTTGTTCATCCTACATTCTTCAAACTTAGTGGTGAGAGCTTGCAATTTTGAGTTTTTAACACCGAGTGTACCCTTGTGTTTGTCCTTCAAAAATTTCCAAGCATCTTTAGCAATATCACACATAAAAATCCTCCTAAACTCATTCGGGGTAACAACACAAAAAGTGGCATTAAGTGCTCTAGAGTTGTAACGTATGTTATCTAAGTTAACTCTCTCATCAATTCATTTCAAGAATGCTCTCATGTGAGCTTTCTAGTAGGGATGCTATTTCCATTAAAAAATGGTGGTCTAACAGATCCACCCTCTCTTGGCATGTCCAACTCCATATATATATATATATATATATATATAAAGATCTATTCAAGCTGTTAAGCCTTTAGAGTAATCTCGTTCTGATACCAATTGAAAAATCGGAGTCGGTACAGATTGTGCTTAGAGGGGGGTGAATAGGCCAATATTCAAAAATTAAGAATATAATCAAACAACTATAAATACTGAAAATAAATAAGGCTCATGATTTTCGTGGAAATCTCAAGGCGCTATCTCCCCAAGGACAAAAACCACGTCCCCAACGACCAACAAAATCACTATTGAATCAAAGATTACAAAGAGTTTTTAGACGAAAGGACTTACAACCCTACGACGGTTAACCTAACTATGACATTCTTCCATAAGCACTCCTCGTGCTTGATCTCTACGCCCGTGGCTCTGACCTTGTCAGCCTTCTCTAATCAACAGTGATCCACGAGAATTGCCTTCTCGATCTCCGTCTCAAACGGATCAGCAAGCAACGGCCAAAATGGTTGAAGGAACGACACCACAATCACAATAAATATGACGGTGTATGTGTGTGGGTCTTTATTAAAACATGAGCGAAAAACTTAAAGCCATTTATAAAATGTTTTTGAAGTTTTTCTCTAGCATGAACGGAATGAGAACTCTAAAAAAAAATGATGTATTTGCCGTTCTCTCAACTCGGCTCTCAAAACAGCACAAGTGAAGTATATATATGTTCAAAAAAGATGCCTCGAAACCTTAAAAGTTAAATTGAGGCGACGTGCGGCGCTCAATGGGCGCTCTTTACTTATTTTCAGGCGCTCGAGCACTCATCGGGCACTGCTATAGGAAAAGCTTCGGAAACAAAATTGTTCCATTTCGAGCACTTAGCGCTTGATAAGCGCTCATCAAGTTCTTTGTGCTCAAGCCCTTATCGTGCCCTTATCAAGCCCTCTGTACTGTTTTGTTCAAAACTCATTTTTTTTTCACTTAAAAAACGTGTCCTAATATACCATTTATATATATGCAAAATCGACCCGAGTTGAAACGAAGTATCGGCATCACTTTAAACTTGACATAAACTTTATCGAAACTCCGACAACCGTTTCTGAACCGCAAACATGCTTAAACCCTCACTAACCGACATATAGGTTTTGTCATACAAAAATAACCAATCCCATAACAAGAACGTATCAAGAAAGATTAGAAAATCATAAATGATGCACAAGATGGTTGATGGTCATTCTTAAAATAATTCCTACATATGTCTTAAGGTGAAGGTGTATGCTATGTTTTTTCTTTTCTCCATAGACTTTGATGCTTTGTGCCGCTGTCTAGGTTGGTTGGCCTTTAGCATAGGTGCTTTGACTTGAAGTGTTGTAGTTTCTTGGTCGTTATGTTCCCCCGCCTCTCTCTCTCTCTTCTTCCTTTTTTTTTTTGTGCTTTGGTGATGGTTTTGAATCAGTTTTCAAGGATTTGTGCCTGCTTCACTTGTAAAAAAAGAAGGTTTTGTGCTTGTTTCTCCTTCTAGGGTTGTCCTGGTTGATGCTTTTTCTAGGGATTCTGCTGGCCTTTTGTGTTTCTGGTTTCCCTGTTCCCTGCAGTGAAGTTTTTGCTTGCTTCTTTTCTTGGTGACCTCTTAGGTAGGTGCTTCCCAAGCTCTGTTCCATTGTAGAGTCGAAGGCTTTGAACATTTTTTTTTATAGGTGCACAGAGTTGTTGTCACTGCTTTTGTTTTTGCTCTTGGGGCTTTCTGCTGGTTCTTATTTATACTGTTTTGCCACTGATGCTACTTTTGAGCATGTTTTGTTTTGCTTTTTCTGTAGACTTCTTCTGGAATCTGTTGTTGTATGCTTAGGTGTTGAGTCTTTGCAATCTGGTTGGCTTCTTGGATGGTGTTGTTGCTTTGAGGCTTGTTTTTGGTGTCAGTTATGCTTTCAGCTTTTGCTCCGTTTGTTGTATAGAGGATGGTTTTAGGAGCAGCTGCCGATGTGAAGTTGCTGCTGACACTTTTTTTTATTTGGCCGATGCTGCTGCTTTAGGCAGGAGCAGATTGAAGTTGAGGTGCTTGATACTTGTTTGATGCTGCTGTAGATGTTTCAGTTAGTTTTTTTTTTTTTTTTTTGTGTGGAACTTCTTGTGATTGTGTTTTTTCTGTAGTAGTAATATTGTGTTTACTTCTTCAAGGCTGTCTGCCTTGTTGTCATCTGTGGTGTTGAGAACTGCTGCCGGTTGCATTCTTGCTGGGACATTTGTTTCTCGAGTTTTTTCCAATTGCTTTGTCTTACTGTGCTCGATGGTTGTTTGGGGGTGGGTTTTTGTTTAATTTTGCAGGTTTTGCTGTATGCTTTTCTTGTTTTTGCTGAACTTTGCTTCCTTCTGCCGTCTATCCGCTCCTCTGATGTTGGTGGCTTCCGTCCTTTTTTGTTTTATCCCGTGGATTGTACCTCTTTGGCTGTTTGTATTGTGGAATTGAAAAGTTTTACATCACTCACAAAAAAGAAAAGAACACAAATGTTTGGACAACGACACTTTAGCAGCATATGAGAAATTAGGGTATGACCCGTGCCTAAAAGCACTATCAACATAATTTAATTTTAATTAAAATAAATTATATTTTAATATTTTA
>JAUTBS010264280.1:0-11168 GCA_032361285.1 Aequorea victoria
GTTTCTGGTGCTCTGTCTTCACTTGTTGGCATATTAAGCATCGTGTCACGACCTCAACAATTTCCCATTTCATCCTGTTCCACCAATAGTGCTCCCGTAAATCTCGATACATCTTTGTGCTTCTCGGATTCATTGCGTACATGGAACTATGAGCCTCGTTGAGAATTTACCTCTTTAGATAGGCGTCATTAGGGACATATAAACGTTTTCCGTACATTAGCACTCCATCTTCCGTAACCATGAAATCTTTGTTTTCTTTCCTGATGACCTCATCCTGCTACTTCATTAATTGTGAATCAGCCTTTTGAGCCTCTTGAATTTCGTCTGCCAATATGGGTCAAAGTGTAAGATTTGCGAGTAAGATCATCTCTATCTTCATCGTTGGTTCCACTCCAAAAGATAATAATTCTTGATACCAGTTCGGTCGTATGTCTCGTATATATGCTAGGCTTCCTGATGACTTCCTGCTAAACGCATCGGTGAATACATTGGCCTTTCCCAGATGATAGTTGATCGTATAGTCATAATCTTTGATTATCTCCACCCACCTTCGCTGCCGTAGATTCAACTCCTTCTGAGTGAAAAGGTATTTCAAGCTTTGATGATCCATGTAGATCTCCATAGTCTTTCCGTACAAATAGTGTTGCCAGATCTTTAAAGCAAACATAATTGCCGCCGATTCGAGATCGTGTATTGGATAGTTCTGTTCATGAGTCTTCAATTGTCTTGATGTGTAGGCAATCACTTTCCCTTCTTGCATGAGCACACAGCCTAACCCTTGGTGTGATGCATCAGTGTAAACTATAAAACATTCATTCCCCGAGGGAACGGTCAAAATTGGTGCAGTCATTAATCTTCTCTTCAATTCTTGGAAACTTCGTTCACAATCTTCATTCCATTTGAACTTGGTCTCTTTTCGTATTAACTTCGTCTGTGGTATCGCTATACTCAAGAAATCTTGCACGAATCGTCGGTAATAACTAGCTAGCCCAAGAAAACTTTGGATTTCTGTAACACTTGTAGGCCTCGGCCAGTCTACTACAGTTCTCACCTTCGCCTCGGCCAGTCTACTACAGTTCTCACCTTCTTGAGATCGACTGAGATTCCTTCGCTCAAAACAATGTGACCCAGAAAAACTATACTTCTCAACCAAAACTCACAGTTACTTAGTTTGGCATACAACCTTCTTTCTCTCAACGTTTGTAATACAATCTCGAGATGTTGTTCATGTTCTTCTATACTCGGCGAGTATATCAAGATATCATCTATAAAGACGATCACGAACGATTCAATGTATGGTTGAAACATTCGATTCATCAAATTTATGAATACTGCCGGAGCGTTAGTCAAACTGAACGGCATCACTAAAAACTCATAGTGACTGTATCTCACGCGAAAAGTTATCTTCGGTATATCGCTCTCCTTGATCTTCAATTGATGGTATCCCGGTCACAAGTCTATCTTCAAAAACACTTTGGCTTCATTTAGTTGGTCCATTAGATCATCTATTCTTGGTAGAGAATACTTATTCTTTATCGTAACATTGTTTAGTTAACGATAGTCTATGCACACCCGTAAGGTTCCATCCTTCTTCTTAACGAACAGCACAGGTGCACCCTAGGGAGATACACTTGGCCTAACAAAATCCTTATCGAGAAAGTCTTGTAGTTATTCTTTCAATTATTTCAGTTCGGTAAGAGTCATCCTATAAAGAGTAATAGAGAAAGGCGTTGTTCCCGGTAACAACTCTATGGAAAATTCTATTTCTCAATCAATCGATAATCTCAGTAATTCTTTTGGAAAGATGTCAACAAACTCCCATACTACGTGAATGTCTTCTAACTTTGGAGTATCCTTCTCAACGTCGACTACATGTGCCAAAACCCCCTGACACCCCTTACTTATCATCTTTCGCGCCTTTATAGCGGATATTAGGTACGTCGGTATAATACTTTGATCTCCATTAAAATAAAATTTAGATTCTCCTAGAATTTAAAAAATAACTTTCTTATAGAAGCAGTCTAAGGACGCATGATAAGATGATAACCAGTCCATTCCTAAGATAAGGTCAAAGTCATGAATTATCAGAGGTAGTAGATCAACCATCAATTCCTTATCATTGATGTTAATCACACAATCCTTGTAAACATCTCCTATTTCTACTATGCTTCCTACGGGCGTCGTTATAGATATGGTGTGGTTCAGATTAGTGCTCGACTTGTCCAAGTGTGATGCAAATGCCCATGATATGAAAGAATGTGTTGAACCCAGATCATTAAGAACATAAGCTTCTTTGCCCAAAATTATAATTTTACCTGTAACCACATCTGGCGTTGTCGCCGCATCTTGACGTGTCATAACGAAGACTCTTTCTTGCGTTTGTTGTCTTCTGACATTATTATTTCCATGTCCTTGATTGTTTTCGGATGGACCTCCGTGCACTTGATTAAAACTTGCCATGTTCTTAGGCCTTCCCATCGCCACACTTCCTACTGATGTCACCGCCTGATTCCCCTATCGACAATCTCTTTGATTATGGCCTTGTTGTCGACACTTGTGACACTTCACACTCGGTCTAGCCATTGTACCATTGCAATCTCTTGCCATGTGCCCAAACTTTCTGCATGTCCATCATTGTTTAGGTCTTCCCTAGCTGCCAACCATTCCCTTATCTTGTGTGTTATTTCTTAGAGTGAACTCTCAATGTGCGTTTCCGGTCCAAGTCTGAGTTCTATTCATGGGTGGTTTAGAAGGACATCCCACCATCTGCAAACCCTGAGTAACATTAGGGTTTTGAGACTTCATATTTTTATAAGTTTTTGTGTCGAAGCGAGCTTTCTTGAAAGTCTCCCATCTTTCCCTACCTTCCATCATGTCCTTCTCAGCCCTCCTAGCAGCGTCTACTAACTCAGCATATGTTCCAAAGTTCTGGGTAGAGAACGTCAAATGAATGAGGTAATCTAGGCCACTTCAGAATCTCCTACTCTTCTCAGCTTCTGTTACCACCCGTAGATGGTACAAAACGCGACAAAGTTGTGAATTGGACTTCGTATTGGTTCACCGTTCTCTCATTCTATTTCAGCATGATGAATTCTTGTTCCTTCTCATGTCAATAGCTTTTGGGAAAATACTTTCGATCCAATTCCCTTTTGAATTGGTCCCACGTTACGACTGGTGGTGCGGCTCCTTCCACTGGTGCAGTTAGTAGTCTTAAAGTCACTTCCCACTATTGGTGTGCCTCTTCAATCAGCATGAAGGTTACTAGTAGAACCTTTTATCGGTCCGTCACCGTCATGAGGTCAAAAATTTGTTCAATTCTCTTGATCCAGTTTTCATCTTTTACCTCTCTAAAGCTCCCGTTGAACGAGGGAGGGTCCAACTTCTTGAACTGAATGTAAATCGTGTTGTTCGTCCCAACTGGTACTACATGTTGTCTCCAATAATGTTTCACTTGTTGCTCCATCATGTGGGTCATAGCTTCGAACATTTGCCTTACCGTCGTGTTATTCTAAATCTGAGGTTCCTGTTGAACTTCAGGTTCCCCTTATCCCTCGTGATGTTCCTCCTCCGCGTGAACTGAAGCATACGATTCTCCTTCACCCTCCATAGCCTAAAACATAACCAAAATACATCTTTAATCCATATGTTATGATTTTCTCCATCATAACTTAATAGGTTCATTTAACGTTTTATGTATACGTCATCTCATAGAGTTAACCATTTGGGTTATCTTCCCAAGGAAAACTGAGAACAAACGTTCAAGATCCTACAAGAGTTCCCGTCTACCATTCTACGGGACTCACAACACAAATAGTTACATGCCGATCCACTATGACTTCTAGACTCAATATCTCCAGAAATGGCTAAACCTAAACTCTGATACCAAGTTGTCAAGCCCCGCCCTGAGCACCAGGCACGGAACCTGAGGGAGGGTACACAACCCAACATTCTTAACAACTTTTATAAAATCTGAGCATAATTTTTTTTCTTTTAACATTTCATCAGACTTCATTACCGGGCCCAACGTAGCATCAAAAAATAATTACATAAGACGACTCACAGTCTCAGCAACATCATCTCATTAATTATAATCCAAGAAGAAAGCGAAAAGGGATTTGAGACTCTAACTTTCCAAGACATTTCCAAAATGCCTAAGACCACAGTGGGTCGTACCGGACATAGCCCTGACGTCAAACCTGCCAAAAACATCAATTTGTATGGGGGTGAGCAATAATCCACGTGCTCACCAATCATTTGTAATAGCATTATAAATTGTACAATAGAAATCAAAATAGTTCATCACTTGAAAGCAGTGTAACTTTTCGCAAAACGTAGTTTTTATTACAAAAGATTTCAAGTTGCCAACTTTTCACAAATCACCTCATAAAACAGGGTTTTTCCAACCATCACTTATCTTTAGAAGAGATAATTTGTGATTCTATCATTTTCATTCATTAAACCATATCTCATAAATAAATATAGATAGCCAAGTGTTGTATTCATCTTTCAACCATAAATTGTTGCAGTACTGAATTCTCGAATATTTCGCCTATTCTTGATTGGATAGGGCTAAGAATTATTCACCAGACCACTTAACAATGCTCAGTGGTAGAACTAACACATCATATATCATCGTACTCAAGACATATATCCACGCATTATCGGGGGTGCAATATATTCCATGTATTATACAGTGGCGTATACCCACACATTATTGGGTGTGCGATATACCCACCGCATGACACTCACCATATAATATCAAGGCTATCATAATAACTGTATTATGTTCTTTCATAAAATATACAAGTTTTATTATGTTCCAAAACATATGCTCATAAAACAGTTCATAAAAACAAGTTCACAAACATAGCTTTTTTTCACAAGTAAAACAATCATTTATTTTGCCAAACTAAATAACATGAAAGCATAAGGTATTTAACCATTCACACATTTATAAAACCAACCTAATGATAAGGAAACCCACCTCAAAATAAGTGCTCCTTCTTGAGCCACACCCTTGGGTTTACTCCGGCCTTTCGATTCCTAACACATAGGCAGGATATACATTTTACTATGTGAACTAAGGTAACACATGCATGCTTGTGTGGATATGCAAGTGAGATATTTTTATTATTAATTATATAATTTCTAATCATTGTTGGTACTCTTATGATCCCCAAGATTTCTAACTTGTGTTTAGGTGTTTAGATTTTCTTAAAGCCTTCTTAAACCTCATTCTTCTCCATTTCCAGATTCTGCCACCGTGATACAAAACTACTTTAAAAATACTAAACTTTTCTAGAAAGTTCTGAAAACCTCCAGAGACCTAGATTATGGTGTTAGATAAATGTTGTATGAAGCAATGAAGGACTGGCTGGGAACAGAAGAGTGGTTAAAAATGTTACAACAAAATATGTCGAAAAAGGAGCCTGTTTGGTAGAATCAAGATATCTCGAAATGTACTCAACCAAAGTGAGTTCTGTAAATTGGGAGTGACACTAGACCCAGAAGCCTTTCTTTGAATATGTGTCTCATCTCCAGGCGATCTTTCTAGAATAATCTACAAGGGTTCAAAGTGGACTGTTGTTCTGCCTCTCTGTCACAAAAACTTAAAAATTGGCTTAGGGGTTCAAAACTACATTTTTGGGTCCAACCAAAAATCACACACACTCAAGACATATTAAAGAGGCTTTTTTATAAACAGATTTTAATTTGGGAAAAGTGTGGTTCACACTAAATTTCTTGGAGTTTGCTTAAAAGTCACACTGTTTTGATGATTCTATCACAATCACACAAAACATCCAACTTCTCATATTTTAGTATGTCCAATGCTTGTCGATACACATCATAACAAAAAAAATGTGTTCATATTAAGGTTCTAACCATTTCTTACATTAGTTCTTCTTTATTTTTTGTTATTAAAAAGTTTCCCTAGAATAAGGTTTCATACAATATTTTCTAGTTTCCATGATCCATCTTCATTCTTGTTCATACATCTTTTATCTTAGAGAGGGTTTGAGATATGGAGATGATATTAGGAGATGGAGGTATTGAAGATTAGTTACTTGGTGGTCTTCCTTGCTCCAAGAATTAGGACTTCGCTTTAGGTTCATTTCTTCTTCATTGTCTCATTTCTTTCTTCTTTTCCTTCTTCTTTCTTCTTCTTCTTCTTCTCCAAGGTGGGGCAACGAAATTTATAGTGAGGGAAAGATTGGAGCAAATGAATTTTTATATTGGGAGAAATCTCATATTTATAGGCAAAAGTTTGGATGAAAAGACTATACTACCCCTCATTAAGTTTCAATTCAACTCCCAATTGAGTTCTTGTTCTTCCAATTTGATTCAAATCCAAGTAAAGCTTGAGCTCCAAGATTTCTAATGCCATATTTGAATTTAATAATTTATTTTTCTTAGGCCTTAAGGTCTTGTTTGGTTTAATGGAGAACACATTCCTTAATTTAAGGGTACTTTGACAATATCAACTTTTGTTTTTCTTTTCTTTTTATTTTATTTATGTCAAATACATGCCCCTCTCATCAAGTCATCTTTTAGATACATTGTACACTATTTATTGAAGATTTTGGGAGGTTTGATGATGTAGGAAAACTAACTTTTAAAGCATAGGCCATGATTTCCCATCTTTTCTTCTTTTCTTTTCTTATTTCTTTTTTCCTTAAAAATATCACATCACTTCCCCTCTCATGGGGGTGCAGGACAAGAGGCTCTAGAAGCTTAATTATATTATATTTTATTAATCTATTTTAATAATTTATGAAAATTAAATTTGGTTTAGGCCAAAATTAAAGTTTTTGGTCAAATTTTCAAGTTTTGGGCCTAACTTTAGTTTGGGCTTCTTATTTAATTCTTCGGTCCACCAATAATATAATTGGGCTCAAAAATTTATTTATATTGGGCCCCCATAATGTTTATCCAAACCTCTAATTAAATTTCCTTATTAGGCTTCTCAAAGTTAGGGCCTCTCAAAGTTTGGGCCTCATTTTGGCCTTTCATGAATTTTCTTTATTTGAATTCTTAATTGAGTTCTTTGGTTTATGATTTTGTTGGGATCTTATTGTTGGGCTTAGGCTCATAATATACCCAAATTTTCACTGAAAGTTTTGAGTTTTAAGAGTTCCTAGGCCCTACTTTGGCCCGTTTCGATTTTCTGTGTCTTTTTTACTTTTCGTAGAATTTTCTTACTTGAACTTTTTTTCAACGTTATTTGTTCAGAATTATTTGGATCATTTTTCTCCATTCTATTATTCTATACTTTTCTCATGTCACATTCCATGCATTTATCCCTTTGATTTTAGGGTTCAAATGCCATTCCTCAAGGTTTTACGCCTTTATTCTAGGTTTAGTGCTTAATGACTGTGTTGTGAAAAGTGAGGTGTCACAATATTCTCTATTTATAGAACTTTTGGCCTAAAATTTGACTTACTGGGTGTAAAAAAATATGGATGCTTTTCTCGCATATCATCCTCCCTTTTCCACGTAACTTCCTCCACGTTGTGATTTCACCATAAAACTTTCACAAGAGGTATTGCCCAGTTGCACAATATTTGTTCCTTTCGCTCTAGAATCTGAATCAGTTCCTCCACGTAAGTTAAATCTTTGCTTAGTTCTACCAGTTGTGCAGTCAGCACGTGAGTTGGATCAGGTACATACTTCCGAAGCATAGAAACATGAAACACATTATGAAGTTGTTCCAACTCTGGAGGTAGCGCCAACTGGTAAGCAGTCTCTCCAACTCGTCGCAGGATTTCATACAATCTGATGTACCTCGGACTTAGCTTGTCCTTCTTCCCAAATCTCATTACTCCCTTAAATGGTGATACTCGAAGAAATACTAGATCACCAACCTTGAATGCTAGCTCTCTCCTCCGATTATCGGCATAACTCTTTTGTTAGTCTTGTGCGATCTTCATTCGTTCACGTATGACCCTGACTTTGTCTACCATCTCTTGAACTATCTCGGGTCCTAAAAGCTTCCGCTCACCGACCTCATCCTAATAAATTAGAGTTCTACATCGTCTGCCATAAAGTGCCTCGTATGGAGCTATCTCGATGGTCGCCTGATAGCTATTGTTATATGCGAACTCTATTAGTGGTAAGTGCACGTCCCAACTCCCTTGAAAATCTAGTACACATGATCGCAACATATCATCTAGAGTTTGAATTGTCCTCTCCGATTGTCCGTCCGTCTGCGTGTGGTATGCCGTGCTAAACTTCAGAGATGTTCCCATTGCGTTCTGTAGGCTCGACCAAAACATTGAAGTAAATCTCAGATCTCTGTCGGATACGATTGACATTGGTGCTCCATGAAGTCAAACAATCTCATCCACATATAGCTGAGCTAACTTATCTAGCGTGTAAGAAACTTTGACATATAAGAAATAAGTTGATTTGGTCAACCGGTCTACGATAACCCAAACAGAGTCATAACCTTTCTGGGTTCGAGGTAGCCCAGACACAAAGTCCATCGTAATGTTCTCTCATTTCCTTTCTGGTATGGGTAGTGGTTGCAGCAGTCCTGCTGGTTTCTGATGCTCTGTCTTTACTTGTTGGCATACTAAGCATCTTGCCACGAATTCGGAAATTTCCCGTTTCATCCCGTTCCACTAATAGTGCTCCCGTAAATCTCAATACATCTTTGTGCTTCCCGGATGCATTGCGTACATGGAGCTATGAGCCTCGTCGAGAATTTCTCTCTTCAAATTGGCATCATTAGGTACACATAAACGTTTTCCAAACATTAGCACTCCATCTTTCGTAACCATGAAGTATTTGTTTTCTTTCCTGATGACCTCATCCTGCAGCTTCATTAATTGTGAATCAGTCGTTTGAGTCTCTTGAATTTTGTCTACCAGTATGGGTCGAAGCGTAATATTCGCGAGTAAGATCGTCTCTGTCTTCAATGTTGGTTCCACTCCCAAAGTTAATAATTCTTGATACCAGTTCGATCGTACGTCTCGTATATATGCCAAGCTTCCTGATGACTTCCTGCTAAGTAAATCGATAACTATATTGGCCTTTCCCGAGTGATAGTTGATTGTACAGTCATAATCTTTGATTAACTCCATCCACCTTCGCTCCCATAGATTCAACTCCTTCTGAGTGAAAAGGTATTTCAAGCTTTGATGATCCGTGTAGATCTCCGTACAAATAGTGTTGCGAGATCTTTAAAGCAAATACAATCACCGCCAATTCGAGATCATGTATTGGATAGTTCCGTTCATGAGTCTTCAATTGTCTTGACGCGTAGGTGATCACTTTTCCTTCTTGCATGAGCACACAACCCAACCCTTCGTTCACAATCTTCATTCCATTTGAACTTGGTCTCTTTTCGCATTAGCTTCGTTAGTGGTACCACTATACTTGAGAAACCTTGCACGAATCATCGGTAATAACTAGCTAGCCTGAGAAAACTTTAAATTTCCGTAACACTTGTAGCCCTCGGCCAGTCTACTACAGCTTCCACCTTCTTGGGATCGACTGAGATTCCTTCACTCGAAACAACGTGACCCAAAAACGCTATACTTCTCAGCCAAAACTCACACTTACTTAGTTTGGCATACAACCTTCTTTCTCTCAACGTTGGCAATACAAGCTTGAGATGTTGTTCATATTCTTCCGTACTCGACGAGTATATCAAGATATCATCTATAAAGACGATCACGAACGAGTCAATGTATGGTTGAAACACTCTATTCATCAAATCTATGAATGCGACTGGAGCGTTAGTTAAACTGAATGACATCACTAAAAATGCATAATGACTGTATCGCGTGCAAAAAGTTGTCTTCGGTATGTCGCTCTCCTTGATCTTCATTTGATGGTATCCCGATCTCAAGTCTATCCTGGAAAAGATTTTGCCTTCCTTCAGTTGGTCCATTAGATCATCTATTTGTGGTAGAGGATACTTATTCTTCATCATAACCTTGTTTAGCTGACGATAGTCTATGCACATCCGTAAGGTTCCATCCTTTTTCTAAATGAATAGCACAGCTGCACCCCAGGGAGATACACTTGGCCTAACAAAACTCTTATCGAGAAAGTCTTGTAGTTGTTCTTTCAATTCTCTTAGTTCGGTAGGAGCCATTCTATAAGGAGCAATAGAGATAGGCGTTGTTCTTAGTAATAACTCTATGAAAAATTCTATTTCTCAATCAACCGGCAATCCCGGTAATTCTTATGGAAAGACATCAACAAACTCTCGTACTACATGAATGTCTTTCAACTCTGGAGCATTCTTGTCAACATCAACTATATGTGCCAGAAATCCCTAACACCCCTTACTTATCATCTTCTGCGCATTAATAGCGAAGATTAGGTACGTCGGTGTACTACTTCAATCTCCATTAAAAGAAAATTTAGATTCTCCCAGAATTCAAAAAATAATTTTTTTATGAAGCAGTCTAAGGATGCATGATAGGATGATAACCAGTCCATCCCTAGGATAAGGTCAAAGTCATGCATACTCAGAGGTAGTAGATCAACCATCAATTCTCTATCATTGATGTTAATCACACAGTCCTTGTAAATGTCCTTAATTTGTACTCCACTTCCTACGGGCGTCGTTATAGTTATGGTGTGGTTCAAATTAGTGCTCGACTTGTCCAAGTGTGATGCAAATCCCCATGATATGAAAGAATGTGTTGAACGCAGATCAATAAGAACACAAGCTTCTGTGCCAGAAATTGTAATTTTACCTGTAACCACTTCTGGCGTTGTTGCCGCGTCTTGACGTGTCATTGGGAACACTCTCCCTTGTGTCTGTTGTCTTCTAGCATTATTGTCTCCTCGACCTTGGTTGTTTTCAGATGGACCTCCGCACACTTGATTAAAATTTCCCGTGTTTCTAGGCCTTCTGATCTGGATCGCTTGTGTGATCAAAAATAATATTTATAAAGTTTGATTAAAACAGCTACTGCGTATAATAGTGCGTAAGATCGAGTATGGTTCCACAGGGACAAATAGGCTAAGCTATCTATTTTACTAATTAATTCTATGATTAATTCTAAAGCAGGAAGTGAAAATTGGAGAATTAGTGATTAAACTAAGGGAAGCAATTAAAGTGAATTAAAATTGATTAAAAGATATCTAGGGTATACGAATCCATCCTAACTTAGTAATTGCATGTTTTGAAATAGTTTTAGATACTTTCA
>JAUTBS010264391.1:0-11167 GCA_032361285.1 Aequorea victoria
CTTCTCTTTGATTGAAGAAACAAGAAGAAAGTGTCGACCCCTCAAACGAAGTGTCGACACCAAAGTTTCAAGATGAAAAATGTGTCGACACCAATAGAAGAAGTGTCGACACCTTGGCTGATCCAGTGAGCTCTTACATTTCACTTCTGCAGACCTTAAGTTTGTGTCGACACCAGAAGACACTTGTGTCAACCCCTCAGCTCTAGAAGACAAAAGTGTCGACACATAGGGAATTTTGTGTCTACACAAAGCATAAAATTTCAAATCGCTGAAGCCCTCCAACGACTAGTTTTCAGCAACAAATGCACGGTCAGAAACTTGCAACGGCTCTTAACTTCCTTGAACTATATAAGGACTAAAGTTTAAAGCTTCGACAAGAACAACAATCAAGAAGACATTGAATACACTCTCCAACAACCAGAGAACTACTTCTTAACTTCCATACTCTATTTTTATCTCTCTTCTGTAAATCTCTATCTTCATTTATTGTAAACCATTCTGAGAGAGATTATTGATTGTAATAGAGAGCTACTCATTTATTGTAAACTCCTCCTACAAAGAAGACATCACTCTACATCCTACAACTACTTTAGCTACTCTTTGTCATAAAAGAAGGAGGCTACGATTCGCCCATTTGAAGGAATCTGTAAAGTGATTTCGATTCACCAATTGAAGAATCCAATTGTACATGACTTTGATTTACCCATCAAAGAATCTATTTAGTGGATTAAATTCCCAAGGTGCTTCGGGAGTGGACGTAGATCGAGGTAGACCGAACCACTATAAAATCTGGTTATATCTCTCTCTCAAACTCTTTACTTCCATCTTTAATCTTTCTGCTAAGTATTCTCTTTCAACTGAATAAAAGGTTTTTGAAATTTTTTTAAGTTTTCTAAAATAACCCATTCACCCACCCTTTGGGTTGATTTTTGGGACAACAAAAATTATGCTCAAAATGTTGTGTATGTTGTTAAGTACGATGGGTTGAGTACCCATCCTCAGGTTCCGTGCCCGGTGCTCGAGGCGGGGCTTGACACTAATAAGGTTTCCGGGCTCTCTGCTGACTTGTACCTGCCTCGGTCTTGACTTCCATTCTGACCTCTGTTCTTTCAATTTCTCCCGACTAGAGGGCATCTTCAATCTGGATTTTCCCATCAAACAGTTGCTCAATAGTTATGAGCGGCTGAGTGATGAGGTACTTTTTAAACTGAGATTGCAAGTTCTTTACTACCATCCGAACCTACTCTTTCTCTGTAGGCCGGTTGATCATCTTGGTTGCTTTACCCCTCTAGCAGGTTAGAAAGTCAACAAAAGCTTCCCAAGATTTCTATTTAGTGGTTTACAGGTCCCTTATGGTTACGTTCAGCTGGACGTTGTAATTGTACTGCCCAAAAAATGTCGTAGCACCAAGGGGTGTTTTTGGTATTTTGGGTATTTTGGGGTATTTCAGGGTATTTTTGGGATGCATTGGAAGTACTCATTGGACTCTCGAACTCTCTTGGAAGCTCCTTTGGTGCGATTAATGTACACATTCATCATCAGAAAGCTCACAGAAACTGACCGATGTTCAATTTAGTTAAAATTGGGGTGTCTACAATATGCAACCCATGTTTTGATTAATAAGAAAATAAAAAAAAATCTAGAAAAATGTAAAAATATTTATCTAGGGACAAAAAAAATTCAAGAAAAATATAAAAATATTTATCTTGGGAAGCATGCAACACAACCTAAGATGGTCAGAATGAAGAAAAGTGTACCCACCTCGGGAAGCGTTAATACGCAATCCAAGTTTGGATTAATAAGAAAATAAAAAAATCTTCCTAAAAAAATGGGAAAACATTTATTTATCGAAAAAATGATAATTAATTTCCTCTCGAGAAGCGTGCAATACAATCTAAGATGGTCGGGATAAAGGATAGTCACCCCACCTCGAAAAGCGTTAATACGCAACCCAAGTTCGGATTAATAAAAAATAAAAAATATACTCCTAAAAAAATGTGAAAACGATTATCTAGAGATAAAAACATAATTAATTGTCTCTCGACAAGAGTGCAACACAACCTAAAATACTCGGAACGAAGGAAAGCCTATCCATCTTGGGAAGCGTTGACACGCAACGCAAGTTTGGATTAATAAAAAAATAAAAAAAAATTATCCAAAAAAAATATGAAAATATTTATTTAGGGATAAAAAAATAATTAATTCTCTCTCGCGAAGCGTGCAATAAAACCTAAAATAATCAGGACGAAGGAAAACCTACCTATCCCAAAAAGTGCGAGATGTCACTTAAGGTGGTCGGGACGAAGAAAAGCTTATCCACCTCGGGAAGCGTTGATACGCAACCCAAGTTTTGACTAATAAGAAAATAAAAAAGTTCTCCTAGAAAAAAATAAAAACATTTATCTAGGGACAAAATATAATTAATTCTCTCTCGAAAAGTGTGCAACACAACCTAAGATGGCCGAAACAAAAAAAAGGCTACTGATTCTGAGAAGTACGAGACGTAACCTAAGATGGTCGGAACGAGAAAAAACTTACCCACCTCAGGAATTATTGATACGCAACCCAAGTTTGGATTAATAAGAAAATAAAAAGAAATCTCCTAAAAAAACGTTAAAATATTGATCTACTGACAAATATAATTAATTATCTCTCAAAAAGCGTGTAACACAACCTAAGATGGTCGGGACGAAGAATAGTCAACCCACCTCAGGAAGAGTTGATACGCAATCCAAGTTTGAATTATTAAGAAAATAAAAAACATACACCTAAAAAAATGTAAAAACGTTTAACGAAGGAAAGTCAAACCATCCTGGGAAGTGTGAGACAAAACCTAAGGAGGTCAGGACGAAGAAAAGCATAACTACCTCGGGAAGCGTTGATACGCAACCCAAGTTTTGATTAATAATAATATAAAAAAATTATCTTAGAAAAATATAAAAATATTTATCTCCGAACAAAATATATTTCATTTGCTCTTGGTAAGCGTGCAACACAATCTAAGATGGTTAGGACGAAGAAAAACCTACCTATCCCGAGAAGTCCAAAACGTAACATAAGATGGTCGGAATGAAGAAAAGCCTAACCACCTCGGGAAGCATTAATACGCAATCCATGTTTGGATTAATAAGAAACTAAAAAATTCCTCCAAAAAAAATGGGGAAACATTTATTTTGCAACAAAATGATAATTAATTTCCACTCGACAACCAAGCAACACAACCTATAATGGTCGGAACGAAGGATAGTCAACCCATATCGGGAAACGTTGATACGCAACCCAAGTTTAGATTAATAAGAAAATAAAAAAAATCCTCCTAGAAAAATGTGAAAACATTTATCTAGGGATAAAAAAAATAATTAATTCTCTCTCATGAATCGTGCAACACAACCTAAAATGATCAGGACGAAGGAAAAACCTATCCATCCCGGGAAGAGAGAGACGTAACCTAAGGTGGTCGGGACGAACGAAAGTATACCCACCTCAGGAAGCGTTGATATGCAACCCAAGTTCAGATTAGTAAGAAAATAAAAAAATCGTTCTAGAAAAATGTAAAAACATTTATATAGGGACAAAATATAATTAATTCTCTCGAAAAGCATGCAATACAACCTAAGATGGTCCCGGCGAAGGAAAGACTACCAATTCCGAGAAGTGCGAGACGTAACCTAACGTTGTCGGAATGAAGAAAATCTTACCCACCTCAAGAAGTATTGATACGCAACCCAAATTTGGATTAATAAGAAAATAAGAAAATTCTCCTAAAAAATGTGAAAATATTTATCTAGTGACAAATATAATTAATTATCTCTCGGGAGGCGTGTAACACAATTTAACATGGTTGGGACGAAGGAAAGACAAACCATCCCGAGAAGTGTAAAACGAAACATAAGCAGGTCGGGACTAACGAAAGCTACCCACCACGGAAAGTGTTGATACGCAACCCAAGTTTTGATTAATAAGAAAATAAAAAAATTCTCTTATAAAAACGTAAACACATTTATCTAGGGACAAAATATATTTTGTTTTCTCATGGAAAGTGTGCAACACAACCTAAGATAGTCAGGATGAAGAAAATCCTACCCATCCCGGGAAATGCGAAACGTAACCTAAGATGGTCGGAACGAATAAAAGCCTACCCACCTAGGAAATCGTTAATACGCAATCCAAGTTTGGATTAATAAGAAAATAAAAAAGTTATCCTAAAAAAATGGGAAAACATTTATTTAGGGACAAAAAGATAATTAATTTTCTCTCGAGAAGCGTGCAACACAACCTAAGATGGTCGGGACGAAGGATAGTCAACCCATCTCGGGAAGCGTTGATACGCAACTCACGTTTGGATTAATAAGAAAATAAAAAATATACTCCTAAAAATGTGAAAACATTTATCTAAGGATATAATGATAATTAATTGTCTCTCAAGAAGCGTGCAACACAACCTAAGATGGTCAGGACGAAAAAAGCCTACCCACCTCGAGAAGCGTTGATATGCAACCCATGTTCGGATTAATAAAAAAATAAAAAACTCATAAAAAACGTAAAAATATTTATCTAGGGACAAAATATAATTAATTATCTCTCTGAGAGCGTGCAACACAACCTAAAATGGTCGGGATAAAAGGAAGTCTACCGATCCCGGGAAGTGCGAGACATAACTTAATGTGGTCGGGATAAAGGATAGTCCACACACCTCGGGAAGTATAGATACACAACCTAAGTCTAGATTAATAAGAATATAAAAAAATTATCCTAAAAAAATAAGAAAATATTTATCTACTGACAAATATAATTAATTATATCTCGAGAAACGTGCAACACAACCTAAGATAGTCGGGATGAAGGAAAGCCTAACCATCCCGGGAAGTGCAACACGAAACCTAAGGAGGTGGGGACGAAGAAAAAGCCTACCCACCTCGGAAAGCATTGATACGCAACTCAAATTGTGATTAATAAAAAAATAAAAAATTCTCATAGAAAAACGTAAAAACATTTATCTAGGGACAAAATATATTTAATTTTTTATTGGGAAGCGTGCAACAGAACCTAAGATGATCGAGACGATGAAAAACCTACCCATCCCAGGAAGTGCGAGACGTAACCTAAGGTGGTCGGAACAAAAGAAAACATACCCACCTCGGCAAGAGTTAATACACAATCTATGTTTGGATTAATAAGAAAATAAAAAAATCCCCCTAAAAAATGGGACAACGTTTATGTAGGGACAAAAAGATAATTATTTTTTTCTCAAAAACCATGCAACACAACCTAAAATGGTCGGGACGAAGGATAGTCAACCCACCTCGGGAAGCGTTGATACGCAACCCAAGTTCGGATTAATAAGAAAAGAAAAAACATACACCTAAAAAAATGTGAAAACGTTTATCTAGGGATTCAAAGATAATTAATTATCTATCGCGAAGCATGCAACACAACCTAAAATGATGAGGACAAAGGAAAACCTTCCTATCTCGGCACGTGCGAAACGTAACCTAAGATGGTCGGAACAAATAAAAGTCTACCCACCTCAGAAAGCGTTAATATGCAATCCAAGTTTGGATTAATAAGAAAATAAATAAATCCTCCTAAAAAATGGGAAAACATTTATTTAACGGTAAAATGATAATTAATTTCCTCCCGAGAAGCATGCAACACAATCTACGATGGTCGAAACGAAGGATAGTCAGCCCACCTCGGGAAACATTGATACGCAGCACAAGTTTAGATTAATAAGAAAATAAAAAAATCCTCCTAGAAAAATATGCAAATATTTATCTAGGGATAAAAAAATAATTAATTCTCTCTCACAAATTGTGCAACACAACCTAAAATGATCAGTACAAAGAAATATATATCCATACCGGGAAGAGGGAGACGTAACCGAAGGTGGTCGGGACGAAAGAGAGCATACCCACCTCGAGAAGCGTTGATATGCAACCCAAGTTCGGATTAATAAGAAAATAAAAAGATCCTACTAGAAAAATGTAAAAACATTTATCTAAGGACAAAATATAATTAATTCTCTCGAAAAGCATGCAACACAACCTAATATGGTCGGGACAAAAAAAGGCTATCGATTCGGATAAGTGCAAGATATAACCAAACGTGGTCGGAACAAAGAAAACTTACCCACCTCGAGAAGTATTGATACGTAACCCAGGTTTAGACTAATAAAAAATAAAAAAGTTATCCTAAAAAAATGTAAAAATATTTATCTAGTGACAAATATAATTAATTATCTCTCAGGAAGCGTGTAACACAACCTAAGATGGTTGGGAGGAAGGAAAGCCAAACCATCCCGGCAAGTGCGATACGAAACATAAGCAGGTCTGGACGAACGAAAGTCTACCCACCTCGAGAAGTGTTGATACGCAACCCATGTTCGGATTAATAAAAAAATAAAAAACTCCTAAAAAATGTAAAAACATTTATCTAGGTAGAAAATATAATTTATTATCTCTCTGAGAGCGTGCAACACAACCTAAAATGGTCGGGACGAAAGGAAGGCTACCGATCCTGGGAAGTACGAGACATAACCTAACGTGGTCGGGATGAAGGAAAACCTACCCACCTCGGGAAGTATTGATACGCAACCCAAGTTTGGATTAATAAGAAAATAAAACAATTCTCCTAAAAAAACATGATAATATTTATCTAGTGACAAATATAATTAATTATCTCTCGAGAAGCGTATAACACAACCTAAGATAGTCGGGACGAAGGAAAGCCTAACCATCCCAGAAAGTGCGACACGAAACCTAAGGGGGTCGAGACTAAATAAAGTCTACCCACCTCGGGAAGCGTTGATACGCAACTCAAATTTTGATTAATAAGAAAATAAAAAAATTCTCATAGAAAAATGTAAAAACATTTATCTAGGAACAAAATATATTTAATTTTCTCTTGGAAAGCGTGCAATAGAACCTAAGATGGTCGAGACGAAGAAAAATCTACCCATCCCAGGAAGTACGAGACGTAACCTAAGGTGGTCAGAACGAAAGAAAACATACCCACCTCGGCAAGACATAATACACAATCCTAGTTTGGATTAATAAGAAAATAAAATAATTATCCTAAAAAAATGGGAAAACATTTATTTAGGTATAAAAAAAATTAATTTTTTCTCAAAAAGCGTGCAACACAACCTAAGATGGTCGGGACAAAGAATAGTCAACCCACCTCGGGAAGCGTTGATACGCAACCCAAGTTTGGATTAATAAGAAAATAAAAAACATACACCTAAAAAAATGTGAAAACGTTTATCTAGGGATACAAAGATAATTAATTTTTTCTCTTGCGAAGAGTTCAACACAAGCTAAAATGATGAGGATGAAAGAAAGCCTACCCATCTTAATAAGTGCGAGACGTAACCTAAGATGGTCGAAACGAAGAAAAGTCTACCCACCTCGAAAAGGGTTAATACGCAATCCAAGTTTGGATTAATAAGAAAATAAATAAATCCTCCTAAAAAAATGGGAAAACATATATTTAGGAGCAAAATAATAATTAATTTCCTCTCGAGAAGAATGCAACACAACCTATGATGGTCGGAACGAAGAATAGTCAACCCACCTCGGGAAGCATTGATACGCAACCCAAGTTTAGATTAATAAGAAAATAACAAAAACCTTCTAGAAAAGCGTGAAAATATTTATCTAGAGATAAAAAATAATTTATTCTCTCTCGCAAATTGTGCAACACAACCTAAAATGATCAGGACAAAAAAAAATGTATGCATCCCGGGAAGAGTGAGACGTAACCTAAGTTGGTAGGGACGAAAGAAAGCATACTCACCCCGGGAAGCTTTGATATGCAACCCAAGTTCGGATTAATAAGAAAATAAAAAAATCCTTCAAAAATTATGTAAAAACATTTATCTAAGGGAAAAATATAATCAATTCTCTCTAAAAGTGTGCAACACAACCTAATATGGTCAGGATGAAGAAAAAGCTGCCAATTCGGAGGAGTGCGAGACATAACCTAACGTGGTCGGAATGAAGAAAAACTTACCCACCTCGAGAAGTATTGATACGCAACCCAAGTTTAGATTAATAAGAAAATAAAAAATTCTCCTAAAAATTGTGAAAATATTTATCTAGTGACAAATATAATTAATTATCTTTCAGGAAGCGTGTAACACATCTAAGATGGTTGGGACGAAGGAAACTCAAACCATCCCGGGAAGTGCGAGACGAAACATAAGCAGGTCCGGTTGAACGAAAGCCTACCCACCTCTAGAAGCGTTGATACGCAACCCATGTTCAGATTAATAAAAAAATAAAAAACTCCAAAAAAAACGTAGAAACATTTATCTAGGGACAAAATATAATTAATTATCTCTCTAAGAGCGTGCAACACAACCTAAAATGGTCAGGACGAAAGGAAGGCTACCGATCCCGGGAAGTACGAGACATAACCTAACGTGGTCGACATGAAGTAAAGCCTACCCACCTCGGAAGTATTGATACGCAACCCAAGTTTGGATTAATAAAAAAATAAAAAAATTATCCTAAAAAAATATTAAAATATTTATCTAGTGACAAATATAATTAATTATCTCTCGAGAACGGTGTAACACGACCTAAGATGGTTGGGACGAAGGAAAGCCAAACCATCCCGGGAAGAGCGAGACGAAACATAAGCAGGTCGGGATGAACGAAAGCCTATCCACCTCGGAAAGCGTTGATACGCAACCTAAGTTTTGATTAATAAGAAAATAAAAAAATTCTCCTACAAAAACGTAAACACATTTATCTAGGGACAAAATATATATTGTTTTCTCTTCGGAAGTGTGCAACACAAACTGAGATAATCGGGACAATGAAAAGCCTATAGATCCCGGGAAGTGCGAAACGTAACCTAAGATGGTCGAAACAAATAAAAGCCTACCCACCTAGGAAATCGTTAATACGCAATCCAAGTTTGGATTAATAAGAAAATAAAAAAATCCTCCTAAAAAATTGGGAAAAGGTTTATTTACCGATAAAAAGATAATTAATTTCCTCTCGAGAAGCGTGTAACACAACCTAAGATGGTTAGGACGAAGGATAGTCAACCCATCTCGGGAAGCGTTGATACGTAACTCACATTTGGATTAATAAGAAAATATAAAATATACTCTTAAAAAATGTGAAAACGTTTATCTAGGGATATAACGATAATTAATTGTCTCTTGAGAAGCGTGCAACACAACCTTAGATGGTCGGGACGAAAAAAGCCTACCCACATCGAGAAGCGTTGATACGCAACCAATGTTCGGATTAATAAAAAAATCCTTAAAAAATGTAAAAATATATAACTAGGGACAAAATATAATTAATTATCTCTCTGAGAGCGAGCAACACAACATAAAATGGTCGGGACGAAAAGAAGGCTACCATCCCGGGAAGTGCGAGACATAACCTAACGTGGCCAGGATGAAGGAAAGCCTACCCACATCGAGAAGTATTGATACACAACCCAAGTTTAGATTAATAAGAAAATAAAAAAATTATTCTAAAAAAACATGAAAATATTTATCTAGTGACAAATATAATTAATTATCTATCGAGAAGCGTGTAACACAACCTAATATAGTCGGGATGAAGGAAAGCCTACGCACCTCGGGAAGCGTTGATACGCAACTCAAATTTTGATTAATAAAAAAATAAAAAAATTCTCATAGAAAAATGTAAAAATATTTGTCTATGGACAAAATATATTTGATTTTCTCTTGGGAAGCGTGCAACAGAACCTAAGATGGTCGACATAAAGAAAAACTTACCCATCCCAGGAAGTGCGAGACATAACCTAAGTTGGTCAGAACGAAAGAAAACATACCCACCTCGGGAAGAGTTAATACACAATCCAAGTTTCGATTAATAAAAAAATAAAAAAATTATCCTAAAAAAATTGGAAAACATTTATTTAGGGACAAAAAGATAATTAATTTTCTCTCGAGAAACGTGCAACACAACCTACGATGGTCGGGACGAAGGATAGTCAACCCACCTCGGGAAGCGTTGATACGCAACCCAAGTTTGGATTAATAAGAAAATAAATAACATACACCTAAGAAATTGTGAAAACGTCTCTCTAGGGATACAAAGATAATTAATTTTCTCTCGCGAAGCGTGCAACACAACCTAAAATGATCATGACGAAAGAAAACCTACCCATCTTGGCAAGTGTGAGACGTAACCTAAGATGGTCGGAACTAAAAAAAGCCTACCCACCTCGGAAAGCGTTAATACGTAATCCAAGTTTGGCTTAGTAAGAAAATAAATAAATCCTCCTAAAAAAATGGGAAAACATTTATTTAGCGACAAAATGATAATTAATTTTATCTCGAGAAGCGTGCAACACAACCTACGATAGTCGGAACGAAGAATAGTCAACCCACCTCGGGAAACGTTGATACGCAACCCAAGTTTAGATTAATAAGAAAATAAACAAAATCCAGGTAGAAAAACGTGAAAATATTAATCTAGGGATAAAAAAATAATTAATTCTCTCTCGGTAATCGTGCAACACAACCTAAAATGATCAAGACAAAAAAAATATATCCATCCCGGGAAGAGTGAGACGTAACCTAAGGTGGTCGGGACGAAAGAAAATATACCCACCTTGGGAAGTGTTGATATGCAACCCAAGTTTGGATTAATAAGAAAATAAAAAAATCCTTATAGAAAAATGTAAAAACATTTATCTAAGGACAAAATATAATTAATTCCCTTGAAAAGCGTGCCACACAATTTAATATGGTCGGGACGAAGAAAAGGCTACCGATTCGGAGAAGTGCGAGACATAACCTAACGTGGTCGGAATGAAGAAGATTTTACCCACCTCGAGAAGTATCGATACGCAACCCAAGTTTAGATTAATAAGAAAATAAAAAAATTCTCCTAAAAAATATGAAAATATAATTAATTATCTCTCAGGAAGAATGTAACACAACCTAAGATGGTTGGGACAAAGCAAAGCAAAACCATCCCGGGAAGTGCGAGACGAAACATGAGAAGGTCGGGACGAACGAAAGCCTACCCACCTTGAGAACCGTTGATACGCAGCCCATGTTCGGATTAATAAAAAATAAAAAACTCATAAAAAATGTAAAAATATTTATCTAGGGACAAAATATAATTAATTATCTCTCTGAGAGCGTGCAACACAACCTAAAATGGTCGGG
>JAUTBS010264502.1:0-11167 GCA_032361285.1 Aequorea victoria
ACGCACTACGAGAGCTTAGAGTACGACTTAATACCTCCGAACTTCAAGAATAGCTTCAATGGCGATTGACGCCTCTTCTCCTCTTCTATTTCCTTCGTATTTTCAGCAAATGGAGTGAATGTTCCTCTCTTCCCCAGCTCCAGTACTCTCGAGCTCCCTCAGATCCCTTCACTCACACTCTCTCATAGTTTTTCCCTTTCTTCTTTCTTCTTCTCTGAATTGCCAGACCTCTTTCTCTTTCTAACTTCTCTCCCTGCTTCTCCACAACGCACAGTGCTCCAAAAAAGGGTTCAGAGAATCCTGACACCCATCTTCCATCAGTCCCCAAATTCCTGATCATGTTAGGAGATCAAATCACCCTTAATCTAATTACACATAACTCCACATTCTTCATGATATTTACAGCATTAAATCCTCATTTCTTCTAAGTTATGCCTTTGGCCCCTCTTTATTTTTTTATATTATTAATTACATCATTAATCTGAACCACATCCCAAACAGGGCCTCACCTTGGCCTTAAACCGGGTTAAATTATATTTTATTATTTTATTGAGAAAAATACGGGATGTTACATGGGTAATGTTGCTTTTATATAAAATGCTTTATGACATGTGACACTTTTACATCTTATTTCATTTTATACTAAGCCACTCTCCCGTAACCTTGTGGTTACAGATTTCAGTTCGGGGTAAACTCTTATTCCACTAGTGCCATGTAGAAAGGAAAGAAGATCCATTGTAGAGGCTATGCCTAGAGTTCTATGATGAATATAGATATCAATGATATTGGATTGTAACTAGTAAATAGATGCTACTTATATTTTTTTTTCTTGGGATTGAGCATCCCATAGTTAGCTTACCTTTCCAGTATGTAATTTTGGGATAGAGTATCCGTTGGCAAATTGTATGCATGACACACGAGTATGTTTGTATGATGGCTTTTGTTTGGGGCAATACGGAGTGCATCCCTTATGATTATATGCTTATTCTGTTAGATAAGTTGTACCACCCTTCCAAGTGCAATTATTTATCTGATTGGGAGAGGGGTGTTATAATAATTATAGTTTTATTTTCTCTTATTCTTTGATTTGGATCGAGATGATCCCTTGTTATGATTTTTCTTCTCAGCTGTTCTACCCCTAACAAATAGCCACTTAGCATTACGCTCATTATCACTACATACTTTTTTTGTCAATTATTGAGAATGCAAACTAACTTTGACATCCTCCATGGAAATACTATCTTTACCATATAACAGGGTTGTGAAAAAATGCTCAAAGGATAGCGGTAATAAACACAACACAATAAGGGCTTGATCCTCATCATCAATCTTGACATCGATATTTTTCAAATTTAAAATAGTTCTATTGAAATTGTCAAGATGATTTTTAATAGACGTACCTTCTTTTATCCAAAACATGTACAAACGTTGTTTGAGATACAGTCTATTCGTGAGGGATTTGGTCATGTAGATACTCTCAAGCTTCAACTAAATTTTAGCAGCGGACGTTTGTTCCTCAATCTCTCGCAGAACATCGTCTACAAGACTTAACTGGATCGCGCTAAGAGCCTTGTTCTCCAGATTATCCTTCTCTTCTGTTGATAATCTCTCTGGTAGTTTGTCTTTACCGAGCAGTGTTTTGAGCAATCCTTGTTGAACCAACAATGCACGCATATTCACCCTCCATAGACTGAAGTTGCTGCATTGCCTATCAAACTTTTCAACTTTGTATTTAGCCAACATGACGATAACAAAAAACGATAACTGAAATCTTTAATACCAATTTTTTGAGACCAAATAGATCAAACGAGAAATCAAAAGACAACAATCACACAATAACACATGAGATTTACGTTGTTTGGTTAATCAAACTACATTCACGGGCGATAGCGGTCAAAGAAATCATTATAATGGAGGAGAGAACAATAGATTACACAAAATGTGCACTCAAAACTGATAAATTTAGCATTAACTTAATGACGGCGATTAGGGTTCAATTGATAGAAGAACCTAATCGCCAGACAAATGTTCGGACGAAAAACAAAACGTTCGGACGCAATGCCCTAAATGTCCAAACGTTGGAGATACCCGTGAGCGACAAACCATCTCGACACAAATGTCCAAACGCATGAGACAAAACGTCAAAACGTAAACCACAAAAATCTGTAAAGATCAATTAACGATGTATTTTTTTATTTTTAATTAACCAAAAGAGCTAATAAAATCGTCATTGATCTTTACAAATCTTCTTCTATATAGAATTTTCAATACATATTATTTTGCAACGAAATGATTTACTTTTAATTTTCTCAACTCTGACTAAAAGATATCTTAAACTCTTAATTGGCGTTTAAATTGTATTTTATTGATAATTATTTTTTATGATATTTTTTTTTTAAGTTTAGTTTTTTCTTGGGTTTGAAAATATGATAATCATGTGTTCATGTTTGATAGGTATCTCATTTATTGGGTTGTTGTACATTATAACTCACTAGTTTATTTATAAAAAAAAAAAAAGTGTGGCGAACGTTAAAAAAACACACAAGGTTAACTATTGAAGTTTATCCACAACTCATTCTAAAATAAAAAATTTCCTTAGGAAGATTTAGAGTGAAAACCCCATTAAGGATTGATTTGTCCCAAAAGAATTATATAGTATCAAATTGATATATACTGTCCATATTCAATATAAATAATCATTTTTAAACAACTTTATCAACCGATTAATTAATTCCTACAATTAAGAACTAAAGTAATTAATCTCAAATTGATACTATCCATATTTAATATCAACAGCAATTAAGAAACAATTAATACATCAAACAATTGATGGCAAATCCCTAGATAAAAAGATAAATAATGATAAAATATAAACATTATAAACATAAAAAGAATGTTGACCCAGATGTGAAACCTAGAGGGGGGTGAATAAGTTTACTTAGCAAACTTAACGTTTTTTGAACTCTTTTACAATATCTAGATGCGGAAGCTATAAGAGTGTGCAACAAGTATAATCAAACAAATATGCACAAAGGTAAAGAGATAAGGAGAGAGAAATTCAAACCACAACACAAGAACGTATAGTGGTTCGGCCAAATCCCGGCCTATGTCCACTCTCTCAAGCGCACTTGAGTTTCCACTATGGGAAGTGCTTACGGGTGCACTCCAAACCTGATACAAAGGATTTGCAGGCAATCCTCCGACCTAGAAGATTTGCTGTCTATCTTCCAACCAACTATTGATGAGGCCAATCGAAGCCTATTCTTCGGTTGTGGGTGAAGCGGAATCACCTTCTTTCTTGAGGCGAAGAGAAGCCACCAATTTCCTTTAGCAGAGAAGTTGTTGAGCAGCTTTAGTAATTTGTCTCTAGCAAAGTAGTGACAGAAGCTTTGTCCTCCTTGTGAGGTGATAATACAATGTAAAAAGCTCACTACAAAATTTCTCTCTCTCTCAGAAGATATATAATCAATAATACAATAAAGGAGAGTAGAAGGCACAAGTTGTTGGTGAAGAACCAAACAACAAAATACTCAAACATATGGGAAAATAAATTTTGAGCAACTGAGAGTAGATGGAGGAGTAAATGTGATGTATAAGTTGTGCCCTTGTGTTTTTCTTGCTGTCTCTGCCCCATCAAAGAGGTATTGAAGCTCTTTATATAGCCCCTCCAAAAATCAAAACGTTAGAGTACATTTAATCCTCCAAAATCTTCCCGTTGGGCTCCAGTTTTTGAATTTCCGAACGAAAGTGTCGACCTATTTATGAGAAGGGTCGACCTTTTTGAACTGAGAGGAAATGGTCGACCTATTTGAAGGAAGTGTCGACCTTTTGTTGAATCTGGAGAGGAAATGGTCGACCCATTTGAAGGAAGTGTCGACCTTTTTGTTGAACAGAGAAAATGGTCGACCTTTTTGTTGGTCTTGAAGAGAGAGAAATGCCTCAGGATAAAAGGGTCGACCTATTCTTCAAAAGTGTCGAACTTTTTGTTGAACAGAGAAAAGGGTCGACCTTTTTGTGAAAAGGGTTGACCTTTTTGTTACGACGAAGAGAGATAGCATGCTCAGCATAAAAGTGTCGACCTTTTTCTCCAAAGGGTCGTCCTTTTTGACTTTGAGTTTTGTCAATCTTTAAATGATCATATCTCCTTCGTCCGAACTCCAAATCGGGAAAATATTCTATGAAAATTGAATCCCTAGAAGTCCTCTTTGCAATGGTACAAGAATCAGCTCGAAATTCCTTGTGTAGCAAAAGTTATGATCAAATTATTGAAGATATGTCAGCTTGAACTTTGATTTCCTCTTTGCTATCATCAATCCTTTGATCTTTCAAGGTCCTTGGACTTGAGCTATGATCTTCCCTTGGGCTAACAAGCTCCAAAAGACTTCATCTTCAACCTCCATTGATACTTGGACTCCTCTTGTTCTTCTAGACTCACTCCAAGTTGTCCAAACTTCAAAATGTCTTTATCTTCAAAAGATTTTCTCTTCAAGCTTCAAATCTTTCTAATTTCTTCTTCTTCTTCTTGTACTTCAAGCAAATGAAGAAATGATGCCTCTTTAAGCTTTGGCAACTTCATAAGCCTTCCAAACTGGTTTTCATGATCTTCTTCAGCTTCTTCCTCAACCTTTTCTAATTGGTTTTTTGTTGTGAATTTGAGCTTCAATAAATAGATAAGTCCTTAAAATTTATCTCAAACACAACTAAGCCATTAGCAATAAATAAATCAAATTATTGTTATGATCAAAACTAAAAAGAAGATTGATTGAAAGCTTTTATGCTAACAGGAATGTTTTAATCAGTACTTGATTTTTTTTTCGAAATCACTAAATTACTTTCATGAAATTATGACATGTAAATTATAATAGCTACTGTTACTGGTTATGGTGAGTACATGGAATTATAGTTCACCCCACGCAGACTTTTGTGATAGGTATAGGTGTAAGATGTGCACGGAATGATCCACTACGAGCCTAGGTGTATAGGCTGGGATTCATAGAGATATACTCTAGTTAGTGTTTTATTTTCTTAGTTGTAAACCAAAGTATGTGATTGTGGCCGGAGAGCCTCTTATGATTGAAGTTATGTTTCGAAAAAAGAAAAAAAATGTGAAGGATTCCTTGTATGATAATGAAATCGAGTTAAAAAAGAAATGGATGATGGCTGAGTCATGTTTCTCATGTCATGTGCCCAGTGCCTCGGGGTGGGGCGGGACACCTATTCTTAAGGTGAGTGCCCCCCTATTGGGTGAGCTAGATAAGCGACACTCAAGTGCTTTGTTTGTAAGGTAATGTCGGTTTGTGCATAGGATGGAGGCTCGGTCGGAATGATAGGGATAGATTTTCCATGACAGAATCAAGTGATTAAGGTGGAGAAAGGGGCACCGACAATACCAGGAGGATGATGAGCATAGGTGAAAATGGTATTCCACACAAATAAGGGAAGGTAAATAGAAAATTCACGACCAATGGCATAAAGGAAATCTTCCCAAGCAATTGGAATATCAAAGGTATGACCAGTTGCGTTAATAACGGAGGCAATAATTTTATTCAGAGTACGATTGTGAAGAGCAAGATGGTGTTGCTTTAGAATGGCTCGAAAGGAAAAGGCACCATCTAAGAGCTCCCAAGACACCTCAAAGCGCGAGGATCGATGCTCAACAATAAGAGGATATCGAGGATGAGGGACCAAGGGAATCACAATAAAAGAGACGAGATTGGCCTGAGTGAAAGTGATGGCTCGACCTCGAATAGTGTCAAACATGAAGAAAGAGATGCCTGGAGTGTTATCCATATTAGCAAAGAACTCCCGAACAAGCTCGGGATATACCTCAGAGTGGTTGGCACAAATATCGATCCACTAACGGGCGAAAAACTGTTGCACCAAGCCGTAAGAGTCAAAACTCATAATATTTATATTTCGTTCAAACAAAGTGCCTTTGGTGAGAAGCACTTTGTATCGCTCTTCGGCCTCGATGGTTGGAAAAGGATCAAACTCTAAATTATGGGGTCACTTCCAACCATGGCCATAGGGACCCACCATGAGCCATACAAGGCCCACGAGGCTCACAAGGAGAAGGAAGAGGAAGAAACTCGGATGGGGTGCTAGGAAAGAGAGCATACCTATGGAGATCAAAGGACGAGCCATTGGGAATGAGTTGATCAAAGAGGCACACCAAAGAAGACTTGATCTTGAGATGTTAGAGAGGAAGAGATGCCTAGAGAGACAGAGAAATCGAAAAATGAGAGAGCGAGGCGCTTGAGCGCACAAAACACTAAACATAAAGGGTTGTTCGTGCATCAGCGCTCGCGCCCCTGGCGCCAAATGCTTGAGCGCTTTACTCGTGCGCAGCTGGCGCTATGTGCTCTTGCTCTCTACTAGCACCCCACTGGCGCAGCTTGTTGCCAAGTCAGATTGAACTCCAAAATAGAAAACAAATAACAGACTTACACTCAATCCATGAATGAGCACACAAGGAAAAGAAAGCAAAACATGAACATCATGCAAAAGCAAACAAACAATAAAACAAGGTTTATTAAGATATCAAGAAGAAATAATGAGCCAAAAGTTATCAAGATCTATAAAGCATAGAAAAATTGAGTGCATCCATATGAAAAAAACTTTCAAATCAACACCAGAATGGTTGATCATGTGACAAATATATCTGAAGAAACTTTTCAAACATACCTACTGTATTAAGTGTATACGGTGAATCCTGTGGCAAATGAGTGAAAGACGTTAAAACAATCAAATTGATTTAACAATTGATCACAGAGAATAAAGTTCTAAAGTCAAGCTTAGAAGTCAAACCATTTGGACCTAAAATTATACGCACAAGCCTCAATATATATATAATGTTTTTAATTATTAATTTTTTGAATACATGAATGACGATTTACACCTATTATATAGTAAAGAATCAAGTAGCCATCTCCGAGGCGATAGATTAAAACTTAGTCACAAAAGTGAAAAAAAATTATATGAATATTTCCAAACACAATGAAACTTTCACACTGACTCATAGGCGGTCATTCACTAGAGAGTTAAACTGAGGAAAAACCACTATAGGTAAGCCACAAACAAGGATCAATCTAGCAGAGCAGAAGAAAAAATTCACAAAACAGGATTCAATTTTTTTTTAAATCAAAAGTCTCAAACTCCACGAGGGTGTGTGCAGATACATAGATGAATGATGTTTCAAGAATAACAAAGAGACACATGAAGATCTATTCGGTTAAAAGGTATTCCAATTGATATACAAAACCATCATCCAACCATGCTCGAGAGAGAGAGATACAAATGGTCAAGATTCATCGAGACAGCAAGATAAAAACAACAATCAATCACACATGCACTGCAATGCACACAAACATGCACAAATGTCTTATATGATTTATTTTTTTATTTAAACAAAAAAAAGAACTAGACAAAATAAAGAACTAACTGAAATGTCAACTCTATACTAAGATATGCATGAAGCATGCAAGAGAGACACCCAACCCACCATCATAAGAGATATAGATCAAACCTAGAGACATCTAAGGGTTTAATAAAGTTGTCATCTTTTTGATCTTGAGTGGGAATGAAGTCTAGAGACGCAAAACAATCTTCTACAAGATCTCTAATAAAGTGATGAAGAATGTCGATGTGTTTGGTTCTAGAGTGTTGAAACAGGATTCTTCGAAATATTAATGTCATTGGTGTTGTCACAAAACACCGTCATAGTGCACTGAGTGAATTCGTAATCCTGAAGCATTTGCTTCATCCAAAGGATTTAGGTACAATAACTCCTAGTTGTAATGTATTTTGCCTCGGTGGTGAATATAGACACACAATTCTACTTTTTGCAGTGCCAAGCAATTAAGAAATTTCAAGAATAAAAGCAACCACAAGAGGTGCTTTTTCTATCATTCACATTTATTGTCCAATCAACATTAGAAAAAATTGCAAGATTAGTATTGGTCTCACGAGGGTACCATAGTCATAGATTGACAGTGCCCCTAACATACCGAATAATGCGTTTAACGATAGTTATGTGAGACTTTTTAGGAGTAGCTTGATAGTGGGCACAAACCCCAACACTAAAAGACATGTCAAGACGCCTAGCAGTGAGGTACAACAAGCTTCCTATCATGCTCCTAGAAAGAGTGGGATCAACATCATTCCCATCCAAGTCCTTGCCTAGCTTGACACTCATACTCATAGGAGTTTGAGCAGCTTTGGCAGATTCTAAACCAAATTTCTTAACAAGCTCCCTAGCATATGTGGATTGAGACAGAAAAATACCATCATCCATCTGATTGACTTGGAATCCTAAGAAGTAGCCCAACTCACCAATAAGGCTTATTTGAGATTCATGACTCATTTGAGCTCCAAAATGATGAGAGAGACGATCGGAGGTAGAACCAAAAGCAATGTCATCAACATAGATTTGAGAAATGACTATGTTTTCCTCTATTTTTCTGATGAAAAGAGTGTGATCCACTCCCTTTCTCAAAAAAACCCAAATTTAAAAGATAATTTGTCAATTTTTCATACCAGACTCTTGGGACTTTCTAGTTAACATTCCATCATTAGGATCTCCTATGACTTGATCAATAAGATGATGCAACTTGACTCCAGCATAAGGCTCTTTGGGATTTATGACAAGATTTTCAACTTGAGGCTCCTCAACATTTAGAGGAATCTCCTTGACACTTTCATCCACACTTAATTCTTCACCCAAACAATCACTGACACCATCATTCGGAGAATTAAGATTCTCCCATTCGAATATATTCCAAATTTCTTCACTTCCTTAGAGACTAGACTCATCAAGACTAGTGTCATCCACTACCACATTAGCAGACTTCATAAGAGTAGAAGTTCTTTAGTTAAAGACTTTATAAGCTCTATTGGTGGTGGAATATCCTCGAAAAATTACTTCATCACTCTTGGAATTAGATTTTTCTAAGGATTCACTATCCTTGAGAACATAGCACTTGCTACCAAAGACATGAAAGTACTTGACATTGGGTTTCTTTTCAATCCATATCTCATAGGGAGTATGAGAAATACCGGGCCTAAGGTAGACTCTATTAATGGTGTAACATGCCGTGTTGGCAGCTTCGACCCATAGATTCCTAAAAACTCTTTCGGAATGAATCATGACTCTTACCATTTCTTGGAGAGTCATATTCTTCCTTTCTACAACCCAATTCTATTGTTGTGTACGAGGGGCAGAGAACTCGTGTTTGATTCCTTTATCAACACAATACCTCTCAACATTAGATTTTTCAAACTCTTTTCTATGATCACTCCTCACACGCGTGATGGAGTAACCCTTTTCATTTTGAATTTTTTGATAAATGGCCTTAAATTAGCCATAAGCATCAAACTTCTCTATTAGAAATCCAACCCAGATGTACCTCGAATAATCATCCACAAGAATAAGAATATATCGCTTACCACCTAGAATATCAGTTCTAGTGGGTCCCATAAGATACATATGGATCAACTCTAAAGGCCTGAAGGTGGAAACAAGGTTAGTCTTCTTGGGGACAACTTTCACAAGTTCTTTGCTTGTGTTCTTAGATAGTTCACCAAAGTTGATATAACCTAGTCTTTGGTGCCACATTTTAACTTCATCAAGGTGAACGTGGTTGCAAACTTTGTCAGGATTGAGAACAATGCAATAACAATTGTTAGGAGATCCATAACCTTTAATGATGCAAGTTCCTGATGAATCAACAATAGAACATTCATTTTGATTGAATTGAATATTATGCTTGTTATCACAAAACTATCCAATACTCAAGAGATTGGCCGTTAAGCTCTTAACACAAAGAACTTCTTACAATTTAGGAAGGCCAAGAGTAGTGATGGTACATTTCCCAAGAATTTTACCTTTGTTTCTATCACTAAAGGTCACAAATCCACCAGCGCAATCTTCATAAGTGGAAAACAAATATTTATCCCATGTCATGTACCTAGCTAGAGCACCCACTATCAAGATACCACAAAGAAGTGTCATGAGTTTTTAGTGCAATGTGATCAACATAGCACGTGTCTCCCTTTTTAACTCAAGTTTTTCCCGAATCATGAAATTTGTTGGTGGTGTTCAACTGCTTTTTCCTGGGGTCATTGCACATGCCTCCTATAGCCAAGAATAACTCTCCAATTTCTTTAATCAAAAAAGAATATTGAATTGCAAGATCAGTTAGATGTTTTGCAAAATCTTTTTTGTGATTCACTTGGTAAGGTTTGGATTGAACATTTTATCTTTCCAAATAGGGTTAACTCTTGACATTCTTTGGACAATTGTTCATTTCTCTCAACTTAAAATAGTTGGGCCTTATGTGCCCTTTAACGCCACAGTGATGACAGATGGGGATATTCCTCTTCCGTGAAAGTTTGACATCATTTTTGACTTCCCGTGTGTGAAAAGATGAAGAACTTGAAACAGTGATAGCTTTGACAAACACAACCTCTTTTGGTTGACTAGATTATAAGCTTCAAGGAAGGAGGATTTAGATATCCTAAACCATTTTTATCCCTAAATGAGGGAGTCAATTCAGTGTTGCGAGAGGCCGCTTCACTACGTTTCATCATGGTACATGCCTAACCAAGGTCTCTCTCTAGGTGAGTGATCTGAACTTGAATGTACATATTTAAGCCCCTTAACTTATATTTTTTATCCTTATTTTATCTATTTAATTTATGTTTTAGTTGAATTTTGTGTGCAGGAGTGGAAAGTCGGTCATGTGGCGATAAACAAGCTAAAAAAGCAGAAAATAGAGCAAAAGAGACGAAGAGGAGCAATCTGTCAATTTCTGTGGATTTTAAGATATGATAACTCACATTGAAAGAGCCGGGAAATATAACAAAAGACCTACAGTGATCAAAGTCAAGTTTCTAATGAAAGTAGGTTGCAATCGGGTAAAGAAAATCGAAGGAAAATTGATACATGCTCACTATTTTCTCCATATCTTTCTCTGTAATTAGAATTCTCACATGAGGTTAAAACCATTGGAAATAAGACATCCGGGGCTTCAATTTAGACACAACAATGACCCTATTTTGATTCAGAATGACCAAGTTATGCTCGTTTGAAGTTGAAACACACAAGTTATCGGGCTTCTGGCATTTTGCGCCCGGACGCGCGTCCCGACGCCCGAAAGCACAAAGCCTA
>JAUTBS010264613.1:0-11167 GCA_032361285.1 Aequorea victoria
GTGGTAATTTTGTGATTTACAGTGATGCCTCTCACCAAGGCTTGGGCTGTGTTCTGATGCAGTATGGTAAGGTGATAGCTTATACTTTACGCCAGTTGAAAGTTCATGAGAAGAAATACCCCACACATGATTTGGAGTTGACATCTATTATTTTTGTACTGAAGATATGATGACACTATTTATATGAGGAATCTTGTGAGATCTACACCGACCACAAAAGTCTAAAGTATATTTTCACACAGAAAGAGTTCAACTTAAGGCAAAGGCGATGACTTGAATTGTTGAAGGACTATAATGTCGAGATACTTTATCATTCAGGAAAAAGTGAACATTGTGGCCGATGCTTTGAGTAGGAAGTTTTCGGGAGGTAGCTCGGCGTCATTAACAGTTTAACCTCAGTTAGTGGAGGATTTGAGAAGGATGGATGTAGAGATAATACGACGTGGGAAAATGGCCTTATGTTGTCAGTTAACAGTGAGGCCTATCTTGATGGAGAGAATTCGTGTGGCGCAGCAGGATGATCTTCAATGCAAGAAGAGTGTGGAAGGATTGCACAAAGTAGAAGTTGAGGATTTCAGTATCAGTGACAATGGAGTTCTCAAATTCAGGGATCGGGTGTGTATACCTACCGACAGTGAGCTAAGGAACGAGATTCTGACTGAAGCTCATAATTCTAGGTACAACATTCATCCGGGAGGTACTAAGATGTATAGAGATCTTTGAGAGCATTTCTGGTAGAATGGCATGAAGCGAGATATAGCAGAATTCGTAGCACAGTGCCTTACTTGTCAGCAAGTAAAGATTGAGCATCAAAGACTGATAGAAAAGCTTCAACCATTACCACTATCCGAGTGAAAGTGGGAGAATATTACGATAGATTTTGTGTCTGGATTACCTCGTACGAGTAATGAACACAACACAGTTTGGGTGATAGTGGACTGACTCACAAAGTCAACTCACTTCATTGCGATCAAAATGACACATAGCTTGGATCGTTTGGCACAGTTGTATGTGCGAGAGATTATTAGACATCATGGTTCACTTCTATCCATTATTTTGGATCATGATCCACGTTTTGTCTCTAAGTTTTGGGGTGCATTGCAGTCTGCTATGGGTACTCGGTTGAACTTTAGTTCAACCTATTACCCGTAAATCGATGGACAGTTGGAGAGAACTATTCAAACATTGGAGAATATGTTGAGAGCTTGTGCTTTGGAATAGAATGGTAACTGGGATGATCAGTTCCCACATATGAAGCATTATATGCATGAAAATGTAGATCCCCTCTGTGTTGGTACGAAATTAGTGAGAGACAGCTTCTTGAACCTGATCTAGTGGAGGATGCTACTCAAAAGATTGCCACTATTTGGAATATGCTTTTAGCAGCTCAAAGTCGACAAAAGAGTTATGTCGATTTACGTAGAAGAGACTTAGAGTTCTCTATTGGAGATATGATATTTTTCAAAGTTTTACCTTGAAAATGAATTATTCATTTTAGCAAAAAGGGAAAGTTGAGTCCCCGATATATTGGACCCTTTGAGATTTTAGATCGTGTTGGTGAGGTTGCTTATTGTGTGGCCCTGCCACCTAGCCTCACCGAGGTACATAACGTGTTTAATGTATCGATGTTAAGAAAGTACGTCTATAACCCGACGCATGTGGTGGATTATGAGCCATTTCGAGTTCGTGAGAATTTGACCTATGAAGAACAACCTGTTCAGGTTCTTGATACGAAAGACAAAGTTCTACGGTACAAGCGGATTCGATTCGTCAAGATCTTATGACGAAATCATAAAGTAGAAAAGGTTACGTGGGAACGGGAAGATGAGATTCGCGAACGTTATCCACATTTATTTCTTCAAGGTTAGTATTATAATTTCGAGAACGAAATTTTTTTAAGGGGGGAAAAGAATGTAAAACTTGGTAAATTTTTTAATTTATTTAAAAACTAATAAATAATTAAATAGTAATAAAATAATTAAATTAAAATAAACTAAACTAATTTATGTTATAATTAAATGAAATAATAATAAGATTCTGAAACATTAAATTATTAAAAGATACTAAAACTTTAATTATGTGGTAGTAGTTATTAATTGAATAAAAAAGGAATAAAATAAAAGGAAGATAATGCCAAATTTAGAGATTTTGGAGAAAGAATCTCAGCACATGATGTGCATAAGGTCACAGTTGGATTACCATTTGAAAAAGGAGAGATAAGGATCCTAGGAGAGAATTGGGGAAAGATGTTCCCTAAAGTCTTGCTAATCAACCCCTTATTTTTTGGCTACCTCCCACTATAAAAAGGGACATTCATCCTTCACAGAGACCCATCTCTCTCTGAGTTATCCTCTCTGTGATTCTCTATCTCTCTCGGCTCCTCTGCCCAGCACCACCGCTGCCACCACCGAGAAACCTCCATCACTGCCACCCCCCAAACGTTGGCATTCAACCACTGGGCACTGCCATCATCATCTTTATCATCATCATCATCGCATAATGCCTCTGGTTAGATTTTCACTCTCTGTTTCAGAGATATGTCTATACACGGGTTATATATATATATATATATATACCACGCAGTTGTTAGTTGTTTAGTTCTAATCTTTATGAAATCAAACATAGATGAATATACCATGTTTACTAAAATTGAATGTAACAAAAATAGAAAAGAAGAAGGCTTTAATATACATATAAATATATATATCACAGTATATATATATGTGCATAACAATAATGTATATCTATATTATATAATCAGTCATGACAAATATGTTTAAGCCTTCGAAAATATGATCAAACATATTAAAATATGAAGCCATGAAGAAAGAATGGAAGAAAAGACCTTAAAACCAAAGTTTCCATCCATGGAATGCCTGGTACAAAGCTCTGGGTCGACTCACATGTTTGAGTCAACCCATGTGACGTAGAAGATGACCACCATTGTCGTGGGTCGACTCAAGTGTAGAATGAGTCGACTCATGTGACCTCCCTGCCTTTGGGTCAACTCATGGACCATTTGAGTCGACCCATGCACCTCTGCCTTGGCCTTTGGGTCGACTCAGAGTGGCCCCTTGCCTTTGGGTCGACTCACAACCCCTTTGGGTCGACTCAATACCTATATCGTGGCCAAATAACCTTTTGAGTCGACTCACTTCCCTTTGGGTCGACTCACAGTGCCTTTGTATGCCTTAGGGTCGTCTCCTGCCTTCCCTACCTCGACCCTTTGTGAGGCTTGGGTCGACTCACAACTCTGTGGTGTCGACTCATGGCCCTTGAGAAGACTTGGGTCGACGCACAGACCCAGTGAGTCGACTCACAGTCACCATGCCGAGACTATTCTTTCTTGGGTCAACACACAACCTTGTTGTGTCAACTTAAAACCTTCTAAAACACTGTTGGGTCGACTTAGAGACCCTTTGGGTTGACTTAGAGACCCTTTGGGTCGAATCACAGTGCCGAAAACTTGGAAAATAATTCTGGAATTAATTCTAATTATTTAGGCTCTGTTTGTGCATCAATTTAAGGATAAATTAATTTAATTAAAGATTATTTTAACACCTGAACCAAGGTTTAAAACAGTAAGACTTATAAAAAATGCGAAATAGTCTGTTTGGTTGATTAATTCGATTTATTAGGTTGTATATTGATTATGACTATTGCATCATATAAACAGGGTGACGTGTGAACCATAAGATTGCATTGCTATTTTTTTAAGCTTGCATCAGATATTAGGTGAGTAATTTACATGCTATGTACTTTCAATAAAAAACCTAGTATTCCCCAAAATTATGTTGTAAAAGGAAAATGCATATGTTTAAATACTTTCAAAAGATATTGTATGTTTTATTTTGTAAATTCATGGTACAAATGCTTTACAAGTTTTGATTCTTATATATATGGTGCGATTATGAGATATGATTCTTGGAAATCAAAAGTCTAGGGGAAAGCCGTCCTCAGAAGGTGACTCTGGCCAATTAGAGAAAAGACCCGGTCTGAATCTGTGGTGACACTAAGTTGACTCAATGATTTAAGAGACAACCAGGGTGTATCCGATGACCTTAACCGAGATCATTTAAGGAACAAACCCATGCACCAACTTGTAGTGACTTTATTACGATATTAGATCCAATGGACCAGGCTACCCCGAGTTATGTGTGACACTATTATGCGCAGGCTATTCCTGTGGCATGTGATTTGATTTTTTCCACTAGCTCTTGATGAGCATATCGCTATACCATTACTATGATACAGACCTATATTGTCTGATTTATGAGGGCACCTCTGCTGCCTAGGAGAAATCATGGTGACTCACATTGATGACGAGACTATAAGAAAAAGATATTTGAAATCATGGTGACTTGTATTAATAACAAGGCCATATGAAAAAGATATATATATATATATATTTTCAACAGGTGAAAATAATGGGTGAAAGGTTGGCCTTTTTGAGAATGAAAATAATGGGTGAAAGGTTGGCCTTTTTGAGAATGAAAATAATGGATGAAAGGTTGCCCTTTTTGAGAACGAAAATGATGGGTGAAAGGTTGCCCTTTTTGAGTATATTATATATCTCATTCCATGATTATGTTGATGTACAAAACTATTTATATCCCATGTTTTAAATTGTGTCATATTATGCATGTTTTTATTCACCAGCTTGAGCTGACGTTGTGATATAACATTTTCAAAAAATCAAGGAAGAAGCTAGATGATGGACTCTACGGCTTCAAAGGGATCCAGGAATAAGGTCTCTAGGACATGCATATTTTGCTTCCGCATTTTAATAGAGAATTATGATTATGAATTATGAGAATAAATGAGTATTATGATACATTATGGGCTGTTGGTCCATTGTGATTATATTGGATTTTAATTTCTTAAATCCTGAGTATTGAGAGCTTTTAGCATATCGTTAACTAAATTATTAATTATGGCTTACTTGGTTCATTGAGACAAGGTCCAATATCCATGGCCGGCCACCTTTCTCAAATTGGGGTGTAATAAGTTTGATATCAGAGAAAAAGTTTTTTAAAAAAGTATTGCATCATGTCATTAGAAGAGGTATGGATCCCTAGAGTTCTATGTTGTGAATATTTGATAGTAGTTTGATGAAACATTATCTTATATGTTCTTATTTTACATTAGTGAGATGACCCGCCCAAGACGTGATGTGAGTTCAAGATATGCATCGACAAAAGATGCACAAAGGGAACAAACTCCTGGTACTATTCCAGTAGCTCCAGAAGCTACAGAAACCCCAGTGGCTCCGGAAGCCCCAGCTGCTCCGGTAGCACCTGATATTCCAAAAGCCCCAACTGCTTCAGTTGTTGAGGGAGCTTTTCAAGCCCTCCAAGCCCTAGTAAGCATGATGTCTAGGCAACAATCTCAGCCAAGGGTGGTTGGTGTCGACAGGTTTATGAGGTTGGATAAAGGCTCAATGTTCGAGAAATTCTTAAAGGCGCACACTCCGACCTTTAAAGGGTCAGTCAATCCTGATGATGCTGAATCGTGGAAGCTAAGGATTGAGAAGATTTTTGAAAGATTGGGATGCACCGATGAACATAAGGTGTCATTGGCAACCTATGTCCTGGAAGGACAAACTGAGCATTGGTGATGCATGGTGAAGCACAAGTATGAAGGAAGGAAACATGAACTCGTCTGGACGAAATTCCTAGCGTTGTTCGATGATAAGTATTATCCAGCGGTAATCAAGAAAAAGAAACAAGTGGAGCTCCTTATGCTGGAACAAAAGAGAATGACGGTAGTAGAATACGAGGTAAAATTTACTAAGTTGTCTCGATTCGCACCACAGTACGTTGGTGGAGAAGAGGATAAAGTGGTCATATTCGAGATAGGTTTACGCCCAGCTATTCGTAATAGGGTTTCACTATTTGAGGCAAAGACTTTGTCTGAATTATTGACCAAAGCTCTTCTAGCTAAGAAGAGTTTGGACGATGCACAAAAGAGCAGAGAGTTGCAAACAAAGAGAGTTAAAGACTCAAAGCCAGCAGGAAATAATTTTGGTGGTAATCCTGCAAAGAAGGCTTATACGTCGAATCAACCGCAGACCCAAACTAATGGGAATACTGCACAAACGACTTGGAATCCATGCAATTAATGTGGAAAGGTCCATTCTCGTGGGCATTATTGTGATGAAACATCAAAGAAGTGTTACAACTATGGTAAGACAGGACATATGACCTCTTATTACAGAAATAAAGGGACAGGAGGACAACAGGTGCAGCAGTCTTATTAGAATCAAAGGCCGCCTGTGTGTAACAATGTGCCAGCTCAGGGCCAACAGAATCGTCAAGAGTAAGGTGTAGCTACTCAAGGACGTGTATATGCTCTTACTCGTGAGGAGGCAGAGGCTTCGCCATCTGTGGTGCAAGGTACCATCATCATATCCTCTGTTCCTACTAGAGTTCTTATAGACTCTGGTTCCATGCATTCTTTTGCTTCACCTGAGTTCTTGCATCATCTATCTGCTACGGTAGAGCCTTTAGATGTTTGTCTATCTGTGTCCACTCCTGTTGGGGACACAATATTGCTACATGAGATATGCCGTCTTGGTGTAGTAGAATTGGATGATAAGATATTGCAAGTAGATTTTATATCATTAGCCATTCGTGACTTTGATGTCATCTTGGGTATGGATTGGCTTTTCAAATATCATGCGACCGTTGATTGCTATTACAAGAGGATAGTATTCAACAAACCCGAACAACCTAAGTTCTTCATTGAAAGAAAAGTAAGGTTACATGCCCTTCATAAAAATTAGATGTCAAGGAAGAGTTGTGAAGGCCTTTTGGCTTGTGTTATGGGCACCAAGATACCAGCAATGGAATTGAATGAGCTTCCTATTGTAAGGGAATTCCCGAATGTCTTTCTCAAAGATTTACCTGGTATTCCTTCGGATCATGAGATTGAGTTCATGATCGGCCTTCTGCCTGACACTACGCCTATCTCTAAAGCACCGTACAAGATGACACCATTGGAGCTAAAGGAGTTGCAGACATAATTCTAGGAGTTTTTGGATAAGGGTTTTATTAGACCCAATATTTCACCATGAGGAGCTCTAGTGTTGTTTGTTAATAAGAAGGATAATTCGATGCGGCTGTGCATTGACTACAGGGAGTTGAACAAGGTTACTATCAAGAATCGGAACCCTCTGCCACGCATTGATAATTTTTTTGACCAGTTACAAGGAGCTCAAGTGTTCTCCAAGATTGACTTACGGTCTGGTTATCACTAACTAAAAGTCAAGGAGGCAGATGTGTTGAAGACAACTTTCAGAACTCAATATGGCCACTATGAGTTCTTAGTTATACCTTTTGGTTTGACCAATGCTCCAGTGACATTCATGGATTTGATGAATCAGATTTTTAAACTGCAGTTGGATCGCTTTGTAGTACTATTCATTGATGATATTCTGATCTACTCTAAAAATAAAGAGGAGCATGAAGAACATTTATGGGAGATCTTTCAAACTCTCAGGGAGAAGAAGTTGTATGCCAAGTTCAGCAAATGTGAATTCTGTCTGGACAGTGTATCCTTTCTTGGTCATGTGGTCAGTAAGAATGGAGTATCTGTGGATAGCAGCAAGATTGAGGCAATTGTCGACTGGCCGCAATTAACGTCAGTAACATAAATAAATAGTTTCTTGGGACTGGCGGGCTACTATCGACGGTTTGTAAAAGGGTTCTCTCGTATCACCCTGCCGCTTACTAGCCTTACTAGGAAGGGAGTAAAGTATGTATGGACGGAAAAATATGAGCAATGTTTTCAAGAGCTTAAGAGGAGGTTGACTTCGACACCAGTTCTTGCCTTACCAATCGAAGGAGGAAACTTTGTGACATACAATGATGCATCTCACCAAGGTTTGGGCTGTGTCATGATGCAGCACGACAATGTGATAGCTTATGCTTCACGCCAGTTGAAAGTTTATGAGAAAAATTATCCCACATATGATCTGGAGTTGGCAGTCATTATCTTCGCACTGAAGATATGGCGGTACTATTTATATGGAGAATCTTGTGAGATCTATATCGATCATAAGAGTTTGAAGTATATCTTCACTTAGAAAGAGCTCAACTTAAGACAAAGACGATGGCTTGAATTGCTAAAGGACTACGATGTCGAGATACTTTATCATTCGGGGAAAGCAAACCTTGTGGATGATGCTTTGAGTAGGAAGTCTTTGGCCTCAGCATCATTAACAGTTCAACATCATCTAGTGGAGAATTTGAGGAGAATGGATGTAGAGATAATACGACGTGGGAAATGGCCTTGTGTGGTCAATTGATAGTGAGGCCGACCTTATTGAAGAGAATCTGTGTGGCTCAGCAGGATGATCTTCAATGCAAGAGGAATATGGAAGAGTTGCACAAAGGCGATGTTATAGATTTCAGCATCAGTGATGATGAAGATTTTAAATTCAGGAGTCGGGTGTATGTACCTGCCAACGAAGAGCCAAGAAAAGAGATTTTGACTGAAACTCATAGTTCAGGGTATAACATTCATTCGGGAGGTACAAAGGTATATAGAGATCTGCGAGAACACGTCTGGTGGAATGGCATAAAGAGAGATATAGCGGAATTTGTGGCACAATGTCTTACTTGTCAGCAAGTGAAGATCGAGCATCAAAGACCAGCAAGAAAGTTTCAACCATTACCACTACCTGAGTAAAAATGGGAGAACATCATGATAAACTTTGTATCTGGGTTACCTCATACATGTAGTGGGCATGACGTAGTTTGGGTAATAGTAGACCGACTTACGAAGTTAGAACACTTCATTGCCATCAAGATGACTTACACTTTAGATCACTTGGCACAGTTGTATGTGAGAGAGATAGTCAGTCTTCATGGTTTGCCTATTTTATTATTTCGGATCGTGATCCACGTTTCGTCTCTAAGTTTTGGGGTGCCTTACAGTCAACTATGGGTACTCGGTTAGATTTTAGTTCAGCCTATCACCCGCAAAATAATGGACAGTTAGAGAGGACTATTCAGACTTTGGAAAATATGTTGAGGGGTTGTGCATTGGAGTGGAAAGGTAATTGGAACGATCAGTTACCACTGATGGAGTTCTCGTATAATAACAGTTTTCATTCGAGTTTAGGGTAGCGCCGTATGAAGCCTTGTATGGGCGGAAGTGTAGATCTCCTTTGTGTTAGTATCAAGTTGGCGAGAGACAGCTTCTTGGACCTGATCGAGTGGATAATGCAACTCAAAAGATTGCCACTATTTGAAATAAGCTTTTAGCAGCTCAAAGTCGACAAAAGAGTTATGCCAATTTATGCAGGAGAGACTTGGAGTTTCAAATTGGCGATATGGTGTTTCTAAAGGTTTCACCGTAGAAGGGAGTCATTCGCTTCGACAAGAAAGAGAAGTTGAGTCCCCGATATATTGGACCCTTCGAGATCCTTGACTGTGTTGGTGAAGTGGCTTACCGTGTGGCTTTGCCGCATAGTCTCACGGGAGTGCACAACGTGTTTCATATTTCGATGCTAACGAAGTACGCCTATAGCCCAACGCATGTAGTGGATTACGAGCCACTTCGAGTCTACGAAGACTTGAGCTATGAAGAGCAACATGTGCAGATTCTTGACACCAAAGACAAAGTTCTATAGAACAAACAGATTTTTCTTGTCAAAATTCTTTGGCACAATCACAAAGTGGAAGAGGCCACGTGAGAGCGCGAGGATGAGATCTGTGAACGCTATCTGTTTTTGTTCTCTCAAGGTTAGTGTTCTAATTTCGAGGATGAAATTCTCTTAAGGGGAAAAGAATGTACAATCTAAGAATTTTAAATAATAAATTATTTAATTAAAATAATTTATGAGAAAAATATAATTAAATTACTAAACATTCTGAATTATAATACACTAACAAATAAAAGTGTTATAAAATAAAACTTTATTTAAAGGGAATTCATAATTTAAATTAAGCAAGCTGTTAGTATTTAGGTAACTAAATAATAATAATAAGATAATATGATAATAACTAAATAGGAATTTAATTCTAAACTAGGATAATTCCTAAATTAAGGGATTTGAATCCCTTAACTGAAGATAATCTAGTAGGGAGGATATTGTGGGATCCTATCTCACAAAATCTGCCAACCACCCTCCTTAAACCAATCCTGATCTCTCCCTCACTCCTCATCCTTAGACTCTCATTCTCTTTCGACTCCTCTCTTGCGAAACCCCTCTCTCTCGGTTCTCTCTCTTTGCATCGCAGCACCACCGCGACCACCACTGTGCAGCCACCGCTGCCACCACCACCGAGCACCATCACCACCATCGTGCGACGCCACCATCATTTTTATCATCAACATCACTTTACAGTGATTTCGGGTTAGACATTCTCTACCCGCTGTTTCAATTTTTATACACAGTGATATATACATATATATATGTCACATAGTTTAGTTCTCAATTTAAAAGTATAATCTTTAAATAAATCGAACCTATGTATACATATGAAGATACCACGTTTATATGTAAGGAGACCAGAGACCGAGACCTGTATAGTTGATAAACATATATATATAACAGTAATATATATATATACATAACAGTGATGCATGTAACAAAGTAAATCCATGTATAAAGAATGTTATATTTTGGCCAAGAAAGATATGTTAAACCTTTCAGAAATATAATAGAAAATATTAGAAAATAATACCATGAAGGAAGATGGAAGAAAGACCCAAAAATCCAGGCGTTTTAGCGCCATTAATAGCTACTCCGAAGCTTTGGATCGACTCACCATGTGGTTGAGTCGACTCATGTGCCTTAGAGACTTGGTTCGTGCTTTTGAGTTGACTCACCAGCTGTTTGGGTCGACTCACGATGCTCTCTTGCCTCTGGGTTGACTTATCCATGCTTTGGGTCGACCCATGACTTGCCTTAGGTCGACTCTTACATCAACCCTCTACCTTGAGTCGACTCATAGACTTTTGAGTTGACTCACTCATGTCATGTATGCCTTGGGTCGACTCACAGACCTCATGAGTCGACCCACAGCCACCATAGACCGTGTATGACACCCTTGGGTCAACTCACAACCCTGTGGTATCGACTCATGGTCTCTGCTGTGAGCTTGAGTCGACTCATGATTCCCTTGAGTCGACTCACGCAAGCTTTTGGTCGACTGAT
>JAUTBS010264834.1:0-11165 GCA_032361285.1 Aequorea victoria
TTAGCAACAACAAATCAATGTTGTTATAATCAAAACCAAAAAGCATGGCATGATTGAAAAGGCCTTTAGGCCAACAAGATGAATACATGAGATATGAAATTGGATAAAACTAGAAATGTGGAATGGATAAAAAGAGTCTAAATAATTCTGAACAAAGAATTTTAAAAGAGAGTTCAAGTTAGAAAGTCCTATGAAAGGCGAAAAAGGCGCATAAAACTGAAATGGGCCAAGTAAGGCCTAGGAACTCGTAAAGTCCAAAAGTTTAAATAAATATTTGGTTAGAGAATAAGGCTAAACCCAACTATAAGATCCCAATAAAATCATAAATCAAATAACCCAATTGAAAAATTCAGAAAATAAATTCATGGAAGACCTAAATGAGGCCCAAACTTTGAGAAGTCTAATAAGGAAATTTAATTAGGGTTTGAGCCAAACATTATGGGGGCCCAATTTTAATAAATATTTGAGCACAATTATACTATTTGTGGCCCAATGAATTAAATAGCAAGCTCAAACTAAAATTAGGCCCAAAATTTAAAATTTGACCCAAATGAAATAATTTGGGCCCAAAGTAAATTTTAATTCTCATAAATTATTAAAATAAAAATAAAATACGTGATTAGAGAATTCTAGAAACCCCATGGCCGGCTCCCACTAGGAGAGAGAGTGATGTGATATTTTGATGAAAAAGAAAAAGAAAAGAAAAAAAAAAGAAAAGAAGAAAAGATGGGAAAGTATGAACATGGCTTGGAAAATTAGTTTTCCTACATCATCAAACCTTCCAAAGTCTTCAATGAATAGTGCACAATGGACGTAGAAGATGATTTTATGAAAGAAGCATGGATGTGACATAAATAAAATAAAAACAAAAGAAAAACCAAAGTCTTGTCAAGTACCCTTAATTTTAGGAAATATGTTCCCCATTAAACTAAATAAGATCTTAAGGCTTAGGAAAAATGACTTATTCATGACAACTATGGCACAAGAAATTTTTGGAGCCCAAGTCTTGGTTAGGATGCAACCAAACTAGAAGAACAGGTATTCAATTGAGAATTATATTGGAACTAAGCAAGGGAAAAATAACGGAAAATATGAAAGGAAAATTAATGGGATTTTTGAGAGACTTTTTCTCCATGTTTTCCTATAGTCATCAAGATATACATATACATAAATATACACATAAATATTTTCATGGAAGGAGAGAGAATCTATGAGACTTTATTCTTGGAATTAAAGAAAAAATAAAAGAAATGGAAAATTGTCAAATTGATGGAAAAGATGGAATGACCCATGGAAGAACTTTTTTCCAAAGGCCACGTCACTCAAGCTAACAATGGTTAGGGTTTAACCTAACCAAAGAGAACAAACCCTAGTTAGAAGGGTGGTTGGGTTAAAAGGGAACCAATGTTAAGTTAAATGAGGGATAAATGGGTAATTTCACACCCAATCTCTTGCCAATAAATATAGTTCTTTTCTCTATAAAAAAACTTATTTTCTAATCCTCTCTCTCTCTCTAAAATATGTTGGACTGGGTGAGAGGAAGAAGAAAGAAAGAAAAAGAGAAAGAAAGAAAGAAGAAGGAAGAAGGAAGAAATGAGAAAGAATGAGGAACTTGAAACTTGAGTTCTTCACCCTTCAACCAAGAAACTAACAAGTAAGAACTTATTAAATCTTATCTTTAAAGTTAAAAAATCATTTCAGACCACTCATCCCTCTTCAAACAAAAATAAAATAAGAACATAGAAGAACATAGGACCTTAAATCTAAGAAAGAAAAACTTTCTTAATTCAAGATCATGATGGAGACCTATGGAAATATTAGTAAAAATATTTAAGATATCATAAAAAGTGATTTTAAATTGGAGAAAAATAATTCTTGCATGGGTAAGAGGGTAGAAAAGAATAAGGGAGTAGGGAACCTCAAGGAAAGGGCAAAAAAGTGAACTTAAAGCCCAATCTCAGAATTTTTGTGCTATCCAAACAAGGCCTAAATGAAATTATATTTAAATAAAAGTTATTTTAGCATGTTATTAACATGTTTGATTTTTGGTTGCACCTAAAAATATATTTTAGAATCCCTATACCATTTTTGAATATTCTGCGTCAAGATTGCAGAATAACAGACCACATTGAAAACTTTTAATTAATTCCGAAACATCCCATATAGATGTGCCATTTATAGAAATAAGATATAAATAAGGTCTAGTTTCACCCAAAAATGATAAACCTCACTTTCATCGAAAGGATTTTGAGAAACATGAATTCTGCCAAATAGGGACATTTTCGGACAGATTCTGCTTCATGAATCATTAGGGACTTTTCTGTTGAGTTATGGCTCTTGGGTTCTATATGAAAACATTCTCCAGATTCTGTAATTGTTTTCAATACATCCCCAGAATCTGGAAATGAAGAAAAAATATGGTTTGAGAGAACTTTAAGCAAATCTAAGTGCCTAAACCTAAGTTAAGGATCTTGGGGACCATGGGGGTAGCAAAAGTGGTTATATAAGAGGTATTTGAAGAGACAATGACCTCACATGCACATCCCCACAAGCATGCATGAGTTATGTTAAGTAATGAAATTAAGTATCGATCAAATCTATGTTCTAGGTTGTGTCAGAACTGGAGATCCGTAGTGAGCCGGAAGATATCGTTTGAGTCAAACTCATTCGAGGTGGGTTTCTTTATCACTAGCTTGGTATCACGAATGTGTGAATGGTTAAATCCTTACTCTTTCATGATATATGATTTGAGAAAATGAATGGTGATTTTACTTATGAAAGAAAACTACGATTACGAACTCGTATTTTATGAAATGACTTGTGAACATATGTTTTAAAATATAATGGAAGTTGGATGTTTTTTGAAATTAAACGGTGATGTTACTTGCGAAAGGAACGATATTTATTGACCTATATTTTTATCAAATAATCCATGAACCTCTTTTGAAACTTGAACTCAATATTTTATGAATTTGTTTTTGAACATAGATTAGAACAGGAGAAATACGATCGTGTTGAACAAATGAAAAAGAAAAACTAATTGATATACTATGTTATAAAAGTTATGAGAGTTCTTATGAAATGATCTATATTTTATGAAATGATCTTTGAGTATACAGTACAATATGAGAACTATGATAACATGAATTATTTATAAGACGTGTTAAGAAATTATAAAAGACGAAATAAGTTATATGAAAAGGGAGAATTAACTGGTGAAAGTTATAAAAGTTTTACGAAAAGATTTATGAACATTGTGTTGGAAAACTTAAAGAAAAGTTTAGATAAATGATTAAAGAATACATTATGTGTATCATGATAGCCATAATGTTACATGGTGAGTGTCATGAGGTGGGTATATCGCACACCCGATAATGTGTGGGTATACGCCACTATATAATGATATATAGGGAATATATCGCACACTCGATAATGCGTGGATATATATCGCAGTATAATGATATATATGATGTGTTACATCTACCACTGAGCATTATTCAGTGAAACTGGTGAATGATCCTAAGCCTTGTTCAAATAATAGTATGTGAGATATTTGGGGGTGCGGTACTATAATAACTCCTGGTTGGGAGGTTAATAAAACCCAAGATTTTATGAGAAAATATGATTAATAAATGGCTAATTATATTACCACTACTAAGTGGATGCGTGAAATGAAAAGACGTAATTATCACTACTAAGTGAATAAACGGAAATGATACTGAAAATTTTATGTTGAGAGGTGATTGTTGGAAAATCCTTCATTGAGAGATGATGATGTAATGATTATGGAATTCCTCCCTTGAGAGGTGAACGATGATAAGATGAAAGATTTTGTTTTCAAATATAATGAACGGTAGTAATGATGAACAACTCTTTTCAAAGAGGTAATGGTTTTTAGAAAACTTATACAAAGAGAAATAATGAAATGAAGATGAAGAGTAACGAAAGATCGAAAATGGATTGGTTCTTGGAAAACCCTCAATTATGAGGTGGTTTGTGAAAAGATGATAATTTGGAATCTTTTGTGACCAAAAATATATTTTGAGAAAAGTTATCCTGCTTTCAAAGTGATGAACTAATTTTCTTCCATTGTGCCATTTATAATGTTATTGTAGTGATTGGTGAGTACGTGGATTATAGCTCACCCCCACACATATTGATATTTTTGGCAGGATTTCAGCGTCAGGGCTATGTCCGGTACGGTTTACTGTGGTCTTAGGCTTTTTGAAAAGTTAGGGTCAAAACCCTCATTTTGTTTTTTTTCCTCTTTAGCATGTAATTAATATGATAATGGTGATGAGCCTATTAAGTCATCTTGTTTAATTATCGGTATGTTGGATGGGCCCTTGTGTTAAATCCTTTATGGAATGTATGAATGAATCAATGTGAAGCTTCTAGTGGATAAATGTTGTTAAGAAGGGTGGGTTGTGTACCCTTCCTCAGGTTTCGTGCCCGGTTCTTGGGGCAGGGCTTGGCAGCTTATCCATGGAGATGCTGGATCTGAAACGGCAAAGGGTGCTAGCAATGCTCGGCTTATCCATCAAGATTCGCATATCGAGTGGCGAAGGGAGGACCATCATTGGAAAGCATCAAGCCACAGCTCGATGATAAAGAAACTCAGGACTTTCTCAGAAAATTTCGGGCAAGAGAAACTAAGGTGGGGAGCGCAAGACCTAGCTAAGAACTAAAAAATAGGCTGAACCCTGGCCTAATGACCACGAGACTCGGGATGACCAACGAAGGATCCTAAGAAAAAAAGAGGCACAGGTTGATGAAACCCGGCTCTAACAAAAGAAGGTTGGGCTAACAACTCAACGACTACAAGGTTTAGGACAACCTCGGAGGGTCCTAGGAAAATAAAGAGGTACAGGTTGATGAGGCCCGGTAAAAGTTGGGCTCAAAGCCCAATGACTACAAGGTTCAGGACAACATCGGAGGGTCCTGGAAAAAAAGAGGTATGGGTTGATGAGGCCCAATCTTATACGAGGAAAAAAGAAGTCGGGCTCAAAGCCCAACGACTACAAGGTTTGGGACAACCTCGGGGAGTCCTGGGGAAAAAAAGAGGCACGGGTTGATGAAACCCGGCTCAAAAGAAAAGACAAAGGTTGGGCAGCAGCCAAACGGTGTCAAACCTTAGGACGACCTCAGAGGGTCCCGAGAAAGAGAAAGAGGAACGGGTTGATGAAACCTGGCTTAAAAGAAACGAAAAAGATTAGGCAGCTGCCCAACGACATCAAATCTCGGGATGATCTTGGAGAGTCCTAGGAAAGAGAAAGAGGTACGGGTTGATGAAACCCGATTTGAAGAAAGAAAAGAAAGGTCGAGCAACACCCCAACAACGCCAAATCTCAGAACGACCTCGGAGGGTCCTGAGAAAGAGAAAGAGGCACAGGTTGATGAAACCCGGCTCCAAAGAAATAAAAGAAATTTCGGGCAACAGCCCAACGACGTCATGTCTTGGGATGACCTCGGAGGGTCCCGAGAAAGAGAAAAATGCACGGGTTGATGAAATCTGGCTTAAAAGAAAGAAAAGAAAGGTTGGGCAATAGCCCAACAACGAAAAACCTCGGGACGACTTCGGAGGGTCTCGGGAAAGAGAAAGAGACACGGGCTGATGAAACTCGACTCAAAAGAAAAGATAAAGGTTGGGCAACAGCCCAACGACGTCAAACCTTAGCACGACCTCGAGGGGTCCCGGGAAAGAGAAAGAGGCACGGGTTGATGAAACGTGGCTCAAAAGAAAAGATAAAGGTTGGGTAACAGCCTAACGATGTCAAACCTCGAGATGACCTCGGAAATTCTCGGGAAAGAGAAAGAGGCATGGGTTGATAAAGCCCAGCTCAAAAGAAAAGGCAAAGGTTGGGGAACAACCCAATGATGTCAAATCTCGAGACAATCTCAGAGGGTCCCGGGAAAGAGAAAGAGACATGGGTTGATGAAACCCGGCTGAAAAGAAATGAAAAAGGTTGGGCAGCAGCACAATGACGTTAAACCTCAGGATGACGTCGGGGGGTCCCGAGAAAGAGAAAGGGGCACGGGTTGATGAAATCTGGCTAAAAAAAAGAGGTACTCTAATCAATCAAAAGCATACATAAAAGAAAAACACATAACCTAAAAGGGTGTTTATCCTAAGGGGAAAGTTCAAAGATGACTAAATGCAATAAAGTAGGCTGGGTAGTTCAGAAATCGGGTACCTTCTTAATAGAGTCAAGAATATACATCCCCGACCAAGTAGTACCTGGCCAGGTCAAACAGTACGCAATAACCCTTTTTCCATATTCAAGGGGGCATACGGCCAGAAAGCTCGCCTGCTTCCCCCACATAGCCCTAAGATAGTAAACCGTCGAGGTGAAGGGTAGACAAGTATTTCGTTTATTTTATTTTCTCCTTTCTTCTTTTATTTTGAAAAAGTAACTAATAAAAATGGAAGAAAGGAGATGGAAAATAATAAAATGAAATGATAATACTAGTGATAATTTTAAGACAAGAACATTTACAACATTTTTCGAGTTTAGCTCACATTTTATGTTTTTCCCAGCGGAGTCGCCACTGTGAGGAACCCTCTTGAAAAAAGATCGCCACACTCGTTCTTTTAAAGGAAAACACACTCTCGGTTTTAGGGTTTTTAAAAGAAAAAGTGGGGTTTATGTTTTGAAAAGAGAGTCTCCCAAATGCGTCCGTGTTAAAGGCCGCACAATTGGAGTCGCAACTTAGTTTTTAATGAAAAATCAAGAAAACAAAACTTTCAAAGAACTAGTCCGTCGTTATCAGAAATAATGGTTCGGGAGCTACGATACAAAAGGAGAAGGTGTTAGGCACCCCTCTTGCCCGATTCGAAGACTGGCCTCTACTTAACCGTTTCTTTTGTTCTTATCTTAAATTTATCAAAAGTAACATATACTGAACGGGGGTTGAAGAGAGATCATGCAAAATTATACAGGAAAACAAAACCTAACCTAAAACTAAGGCCTTCGAAGCATACTTACACTTATTGTCATGTCAAATTGGGGAAATGACAACATATTAGTGCAGTTATACATAAAGGAGGCATATTGTTAAACATAAAAAGATGCATAAATCTACTGGAAGGCTACTTCTTTTTATAGAGGTGGCTCACGCCACCTATCAACCTGGCGCGCGCCATGTAGACATGGCACACGCCACCTTTGGACACTGTAGAATTAGCGCACATCACTATATCAGAGTGAGCTCCACACTGGGATGACTAAATGGGACCACTGTTTTGAGAAAATAGTGTCTTTAGTGTGCAAAAATATTTTATATTGAAAGAAAGTAAGAAAAAGATGGCAATTCATGTAGAGTTTTCAACACAGTCTAAATATTACATTTTGTGTATTTTCTATATACTTAAAAAGCTAAAATGTGACTTCACATACTTTTCTAAAAAGAAAGAAAGCATGCTTAAATCAAAAATAAAAATAAAATCGGGAAGAATGAGGCCAACGGCCTCTTTCTCCCCTTTTACCGAATAGAAAGAAACTAAGATAAAGGAAAAGATGAAGATGAAGGCTTACCGTATATCCCGAATGAAAAAGGAGGTTTTAAGCTATCCGGTAGCTCCCTCAAAAGCGGCACATCCTATCTTGGGAAGCCCTTCATGTAGCCTTCGAGTCCTCGGAACTGATCCAATGTATAGGTTTATGTTTGTTAATTAGTCCAATCCGTATCCAATTTTAACGTCGCATCCTAAATCGAGCGGAAGGTGAGGGGTCTGAAATAAGAGGGGTGGGGGGTCCTATTTATAGATTTTGGGTGAGGAAGCTGCCAAAAGGGCATACCCTTCTTCACAAAGGTGGCGCGCGCCTAGTTGAAGTGTCGTATGCTAGGTGGGTGGTGACGCACGCCAGGTTAAGGTAGCTATGGGCACCTAGCCTTAGTGTGGCCAGAGGTAGAAAAAAAGAGTGGTGTGCTCTAGGTTGAAGGGAAGTGGCTTAGGGCACTTGGAGGTGCCTTAAAGCTTTTGGAGAGAGGTGGCGTGCACAACTTCAAGGTGGCGCGCGCCTGGTTGGAAGGTTGTACTGAGGGGTGTTTTTGGTATTTTAGATATTTTGGGGTGTTTAAGAGTGTTTTAGGGTATTCCTTGGACTCTCGAACTTGCATAGAGTTTCTTTTGACGCGGCTTACTCATGCACTCATCATCGGAAGCAAAACAGATAAGCCGATGCGCGAGTTAGTCGAAATTGGGGTGTGTACAGTATGGATAATCCTCTTAGCCCCAAGGTTAAATAAATTAATTATTAATTTTAACAATAACAATAACAAACAAAACTTTAATAAGATCAAATATTTTTGGTATATCTCTTCATACATGTTACTAAATCAATCGTTCAAATATTTCTTAAAATACGTATGAACGGTTAACACCCATGATTGGGATTGACCTTGTATTTAACAAGTTTTAGAGATGTTTCACATACTAAGTCATGTATTTAGAAACATTAAATCAGCTCCTAAACAAGACATATGCTCAGAATCAAGACAGAAAGTTTTCAGGAAAAGTTTACTATTTAAGTCGACCCAAAGTCATTCATGAGTCGACCCAAACATGCATGCCCTCGATATCTGCTGCAATAGGCAACTATGAGTCGACCCAAAGGAGTTGGTAAGTCAACCCAAGTCATACAGCTCTCTGGACTTTCTTCTGCAGTGACCATGAGTCGACCAATGAGAACTTATGCGTCGACCCAAAGCACATACGCCTTGGGATTTTTCTCTACAGTGAAGGTGAGTTGACCCAAGACAAGCATGAGTCGACCCAGACCTCATGTGAGTCGACCCAACCAAAGGCCTGCAATAGAAACTAAGACACTACCATTGTGAGTCGACCCAAGCATCATCATAAGTTGACCCACGGGCGAAGAATCTAAATTCTAAGGATTTTGAGTTGGCCTAACTTCAATGTGAGTTGACCCGAAGGAGCGATCTCAATAATTTTTTGCACGAATCTTGCATAGTACAGTTGTGATTTCAGCGCGATTTCAAAAGGTTTTTGAATTTCAACGGATCCAATGAAGATCATTTTTATATATGGAGATGATTACAAATCATTCCAAGATCATATCACCAATTATTGCTGCTTAATTTAAGGAAGATTCAGTCATGATTTTAGAATTTCAAAAATATGATCTTTAACTGACAACGGATAGTTTTTGAAAATTATAAATTGAGGTATTCAGCAACAGTTCAGTAGGAACGAATACATTCAGATACTCTCATACACTCATATACTGATACGAAGAGAATACAACTACAAGAGAGATCATCATTCACAAGAAATCAACTGCTTGAGATTCCTGATATGTTAGAAAAACCTTATCAGCTCTGTTCATCATTTTTCTAGTTTTTTTTCTGATAGTTCATTGTAATATCTACTCTGTTGAGAGAGTTTCTAGTCAGTATTTGTACATCAAACTACTATAAGATCACTGTAAAAGTGAGGGTGAGTCACCCATTACTGTTCTTTGTGTGTGGTATAGCACACAACGAAAAAGATCACAAGTGCTAGAAGCTTGGAAGGTTTGAAACGCAGCTTGTAAAAGGTTTGAAGCATACCCGTAAGTGCTTATCGATAGTGAAAAAATCTCAAGACGAGCTTGAGGAGTGGACGTAGGCTGAGATAATCGAACCACTATAAATCGACAGTGCCATCTTTCTCTATCTCTTCATCTCCATTATGCTTGCTTGTGATTATCTGTATATATATTGTTTGTTTGATTTTAGTTTTTTTAAATTAATTTTAAAATACGTGAAACTTGAAAAGACCCTATTCACCCCCCTCTAGGGTCGTTCTTCATATAACAGTTGGTATTAGAGTCTCGTCTCTTGCTTTTGACTTAATAGTCTAAGAGGATCCTATGACAACCTCTATTAGAATCACTCTTTCTGAGGGATAATTCACAAACAGACCACCTTTGTTCAGTGAAACAAATTATAACTATTGAAAAGCAAAAATAAAAATATACATACAAGCTGTAGATTATAAACTATGGAAAATTACTGTATATGGTCCTAAAAGACCTGTCAAAGTAATTGAAAGAATAACCATTCCAAAAGATGAATTAGAATAGAATGAAAATGATATTAGAGAAATCCAAGAAAATTCTAGAGCAATGAATCTTCTATACTGTGCATTAGATCCAAATGAATTCAACAGAATATACATATGTAAAACGGCAAAAGAAATATGGGATAAACTTGAAATAAGTCATGAAGGCACAAACCAAGTTAAAGACTCCAAAATTAGTATGCTTGTGCATGAGTATGAATTGTTTAAAATGCATGGTACTGAAAATATCTTTAGTATGTTTACTCGATTCACTAACATTATCAACTTTTTGAAATCTCTTGGCAAAATTTATACTAATGTTGAAAATGTGAGAAAGATTCTTAGATCTCTACCAAAAGGTTGGGATGCAAAGGTCACAACAATCAAAGAATCAAAAGACCTCAATGTGCTCAACCTTGATGAACTTGTGAGTTCATTAATGATACATGAGATCGTCATGAAAGGAAGGTTGAAAGAAGAGGAACCAAATGTAAGAAGAGGAATGACCCTAAAATGCTCATAGCCAGAGTCATCTGACAAAGAGGACTCAAACAATTCCGATGATGAGAATGACGACATAGCACTCCTTAGCCAAAAATTCAATAAGTTTCTTAAGAAGTCAAGAAACTTCAAAAGAAAACCCTTTAAGAAAGACTTCAACAAAGGAGAATCAAGCAAGAATGATACAACGAAGAAAGATCCCTCATATATTTCGAATGTAAGAAACCGAGACACTTCAAGGAAGATTGTCCCCCTATAAAGAAACACAAGCCCAAGATATTCAACAAAAGAGCAATGAAAGCCACTTGGATGACTCGGACGAAAGCCAAGAAGAATTAATGTCAAGCGATGAAGAGATTGTGAATCTCTATCTCATGGAAAATGAAGAAAATGATAGCGAGGATGAGGTAATTCTAAAACTCATTTGATTATAAAGAACTTCTAGATGCCTTCAATGAATTACACTATGAATTTGAAAAAATTAAAATGAAAAACAAAACTCTTAAAAAGAAAGTTATAATTCTTTCAAAAGAACTTGAAGAATTACAAGTTTTAAATGAAATATTAACTTTTGAAAAAAATACATCTTCACATAGTG
>JAUTBS010264945.1:0-11164 GCA_032361285.1 Aequorea victoria
AGAAAGAAGGAACCAGACTCTTTTGGATATGATTAGGTCCATGATGAGTTATTCGGATCTGTCATATTCATTTTTGGGTTTTGCATTAGAGATGACAACATATTTGTTGAACCTAGTTCCATCTAAATCAGTTCTTTCAACTCCCACAGAACTGTGGAATGGGCGCAAGTTCAGTCTGGGACATGTTCGAATTTCAACACACGTGCTAAAAAAGGAACTGAGAAATTTTGCATCTAGGACAGATGTGTGTTTCTTTGTGGGCTACCTTAAAGGCACAAATGGAGGTTTATTTTATGATCCTAAAGATCAGAAGGTCATTAATAGCACCAATGCCCAATTCTTGTAGGAGAATTATGTTATGAATTTCAAGTCAAAGAGTAAGTTAATCTTATAAGAGCTAAGAGGAGGTAACCGAATAGATGCACCAAATACACAACAAAAAATATCAACTGATATCAATAACTCATTGCCTTCTGATAGTAGGAGATTTATTGATAATTAGAAATGTGTCACTAGTACACAAGCTCAGGGAGAGCCTTGTCATAGTGGGAGGGTTAGGCAATAGCCTGACAGGTTAGTGTACTTAGGTGAACACTTCGATGAGATCCCAGGAGAACATGAATCAAAATCCAAAAAGTATAATGAAGCTACCCAAGACAAGGACTCCGGTCTTTGGATGAAAGCTATGAATTCAAAGATAGAATCTATATATTTCAATCATGTCTGGGATCTTGTTGATTTGCTGGATGGGATAAAACCTATCGAATGGAAATGGATCTACAAGAAGAAAAAATGGGTAGATGAAAAGGTGGAAACCTTCAAAATTAGGCTTGTTGCAAAATAGTTTACTCAGAAAGAAGAGATCGATTATGAGAAAATATTTTTGCCAATAGTTATACTTAAGTCTATCAATTTTTTTTATCCATTGTCGCTCATTTTGATTACAAAATTTGGTACATGGATATCAAGACTGCATTTCTTAATAGAAATCTTGACGAGTGCATCTATATGATGCAGCCAGATGATTTCAAAAAAAGTAACCAAGAGAGTAAGGTATGCAAGCTACAAAGATTCATTTATGAATTTAAGCAAGCATTCAGGTCTTAGAACATCCGCTTTGATGAGGCAATTAAATTTCTTGATTTTTATCAATGTCTGAATGAAGCCTGCGTGTACAGAAAAGTTAACCAAAGCGTGATGATATTTTTTGTACTTTATGTGAATGATATACTTCTCATCGGTAACGATGTGGGAGTATTGTATGATGTAAATATGTAGTTGTCAAGATAATTCGATATTAAGGACTTAGGAGAAAATAGCCACATCCTTGGAATCAAGCTTATGCAAGATTGGGGTAAAAGGATATTAGGTTTATCCTAAGCACTTTATATCGATAATATTCTCGCTAGATTTAGCATGCAGGATTCAAATAAATGATTTATTCCTTTCAGGCATGGGATCAGTCTATCTAAGGATTAGTGTCCCAAAATACCTGATCAGATAAAAGGCATTCACTATACTTTGGCCGTCGGAAACCTTATGTATGCCATGCTATGTACTAGACCTGATATCTGTTTTTCTGTTGGTATGATTTGAAGATTTCAGTATAATCTAGGAGAAGAACATTGGATAGCGATAGAACACATTCTCAAGTATTTGAAAAGAATTAGAGATTATGTGTTGGTTTACGAGGCTGAGAGTCTTGTGTCCACTGGGTATACTGACTCAGATTTCTAGTCAGATAGAGAATCCAAGAAGTCTACCTCTCGATATGTATTTACATTGGGAGGTGGAGCTGTCAGTTGGAGAAGTATCAAGCAGTCTTGGATTGCTGATTCCACTATGGAGGCCGAATATCGCTTCAGAGGCAGTATGGCTCAGGAACTTTCTTGCTAATTTGGGAGTGGTTTCTTCAGTGCAGTCGGCTATTACACTTTATTGTGATAATAGCAAAGCGGTTGCTAATTTGAAAGAACCCATGACCCATAAATGGGTTACACACATTGAGCGTAAGTATCACATGACTCGAGAGATCGTTCAGAGAGGTGATGTGGTTGTGATCAAGATTGCATCAACAAATAACCAATCAAATCCTTTTACAAAGACCTTATCGGTTAAAACCATCAATAGTCACGTAGAGAAATTAGGTATGAGATGTATGACCACATGACTTTAATAATAAGTGAAAGATTGTTGAGATTTTTATATAAAATTAGTGTAAGACATTTTATATTATTTTTATTAATAATATTTGGATTGTTTTATCCCATTTATATATATATTTGTAAAAAATATATTTTTATTATTTATAATTAAAATACGAAATGTCGGTAATTATACACAGTAGGAATTCTGGTAAGTAGAGCTTGACTTACTTACAGAAGATTAGAAGTCCAGTTCTTATATAATTATTTTAGTTCACAACCTAGATAGGATTGACATGCTATTGGTATAGCTGCGAACACAATTTTAGTGATTTATCTTAATCACACGAATTTGTTTGATAATTCAAGGGAGATTGTGTTCGGTACACTAGGAATGTATTGAATAGGACCAAAGATAAAATTAAAATTCATATACTGACATGATTGAGCTTATAAAATTTTACAGTTTGCTCGAGGGCTTATAGATTCTTAATCCCAAAAATTATTGAATGTTGACGTATTTTAATATTTTATTACTTTGAATTACTCACGGGCGAGATTCAATTTTATTACTTCAATAGACTCTGTAGTTTGTGTAATAAATATTAGAATATGATCAGTGTTATATTTTGGAGGAATTCGTGTCTAGAATAATTCTGAATTGTAATACAATCCTTGATAAATTCATAAGTTTTATTGCTACCAAAAAATCTGATCAATGAATTATTAATTTAATCCGGTAGTTTATCAAATAAGTTGAATTTGGTAATCAAGAATTATAGATGTTAGTAAAATTAATTTGTCAGTAATTAAATTTCAATAAGAGGTTCTTGAAAAAGTAACACGGAGAATCATATTATTTGTTATATAACTCGACAAACAAAGACTTTTATCGTAATGATCTGGGATAATTAAATTAGAGTGCAGTTGTAATTATTTAGTAGAATTAATTATAATTAAAAGAATTAAAAATATATCACGGGGCTTTTGAAAGTCAAATTAATTATTATCCTTCAGTCCACGGTGTAGTTTATAATTGCAGATCATGTCACTCTCATTATTTATAAATATAAGACTTATTCTGATTTAGGTCAGAACTCATATTGGTAGACGACGACTAGGGTTTTATTCAGAAAAGAGAGAGGAGAAGCGGTGGCCAGATCGGCGACTACTTATCGGACTCTTGTTGATTGTGCAATCGGATCATACACCAAAAAAATCGAAGAGTTCATCATTGCAGTACTGATTCAAACCTACCAGAATCAATAGGTAAAAAATTTTAAATTCCAGGTAATCAGTTTATTAATTCGTATTAAGATCTAATCTAAGATTTGTAAGTGATTTAATTCTGCGAATCCAATAATTAGTATCAGGGTTAACGGTTGTGATTGAATTTTAATACGAATTACATGTTGTCCAATATTAATCCAATTTATTAATATGCGTGACTGTTAGATCTAGAATTAACCGTTGTGATGCATGATGATTTGAATTAAATCCTCCATTTATAGCCTTATTGTTTGTTTTTTATTCGGATCCTTGCAGTGATTTAGACCGCATTTATTTGTAATAATTAATTTTATTTGAACGATGTGAGAATGTATTTTTTATTAATTATGTAATCGTATTTGATCGGAGAAATGAAGAACAATGTAGAAATCGCTGCAACAGAGGATCGGCGATGATCTTTGTGAGTAGAGGACGAAAGAATGACATCTCAGTCAATAGGGTTCGCTACTTCCATGCCAAATTCGACAAATCGGCTTCCTTTGTTTGCCCTCAGAACTTGAGCATTGAGATTACTTTATTACAAAGTTCAAGAACTAAGAAAGGATTCTGTCAATATATATATACATGAGAAAAACTCTCACACAGTTTAATAAAATTGAAGGAAAGGGGGGAAGAATGAAGCACATCAAAGAAATATTGAAAAAGTTATGACTTCATGAAAGAAACAAACAAAAAAAAATCTATCATTTTCTCAATCTTAGAAAAAGAAACCAAGTGTATAATTCTTTGAAAATTTTGGCAAAATTTCTTCTGTTTCTCGAGTAACCAGACGATTCAACCGTCTCTACATTAACCTGGAAAGAGACGATAACAATATACATAAGCTCCGCCTGAATCTCAACAATACACAATCCTAAATTACAGGCCACAGGCCTTACATCATTCTTCACATACACGCATATAACCTCCGTCGAGCAACATAAAACTTTAAACTCAATACAATGTATAATAAAATCAAATTTTGACCTTATGACCTACATCACCAAAATTAAAAACTCGTGTCTAAAGGCACTCCCAACACAATTTGAATTCAATCAAAATCAACTAAATCTTAATCTCGACGATCCACTTGAATAAGAAAATATAAAGAAAAAATAATTTGAATGTTGGTGAAACCAAAAAAGGAAGAATAAAAGAAAACAAACGAAAATTAAAATCGTAAATGGAGAAATGTAAAGAGCCGCTGCAATTTTTGTAATTGAGATTTTCTCAATCCTTCTCGGCAACTAAATTTTTTAGGTTATTCTGTATTTCAACATTCTTTTCGGCAAGCAAACAGTTATAAGTTTGTTCCTAAAAAAGATTTCAAGAGAGAATGAAAACAAAACAAATAAAAAAAATTACTTGTAAATTTGAAAAAGCGGGGCCGTGAATCATCAAGAAACAATTTCGTCGAGAATTTTATGTTCTTTAAAATAACATAATCATAGAAGTTATACCTGCAAAACAGTATCAAAATAGATTTGTGATAGGATGTTATGTTCTTTAAGATCTCGTACTTGGGTACCATCTTAAAAAAATGAGTAATCTAAAACATAACTATAGTTACATGAGAAAAACTCCCACACAGTTTAATGAAATCGAAGGAAATGAGGGAAGAAGGGAGCACATCAAAGAAATGTAGACAAAACTGTGGCTTCATGAAAGAAACACAAAAAAAAATAAACCTATCATTTTCTCAATCTTAGAAAAATAAACCAAGTGTAGACTTTTTTGAAAAGTTCGGCACAATTTTCTCTGTTTTTTGAGTAACCAGACGATTCAACAGTGTCTACATTAACCTAAAAAGAGATAATAACAATATACACAGGCTTCCCTAGATCTCAACAACACACAATTCTAATTTTCTGCAGTAACCCATTCTAAACCCATGTCAAAAATCAAAATACCATTTTATTATATCAAATGGAGTCAAAGAATTGGACTGTTGTTGTGCTAGTAGAAAGTATTATAAATTCTCAACCAAGGGAGTGAGGTCTCAGAGGCTCTTATGCAAATATACATAAAGAAACACAGGTAGTGCATTGTTTCCATGTAATAGAAGGCAGCTCACCTAGACAATTGTTGAAAGTAATTGACTTTTGTGAACATAAACATTGAATTCGATTTAATGATGCCAACAAAAAAATTCTCCCACCTATGCGTACATTTAATCATGAGAAAAGGAAAGAAAAAGCATTCTCCCCAATCAAGTTGCCTACCATGCCCAAATTCCATTCCCACCTGAACTTACCTCCTGGCCAAGAACACACAAAGAAGGTAAATGATATATGAATCTCCTAAAAGGATCAAAAAAGACAAATACCCAAAATTATAGAACTAATAAAGAGACTATTTTACTTTAGAGAGATTACCGCATATATAGGTCTTGAAGTACCCAAAATCATAGAAGTCACACCTGAAAAAGCCAAATACAAAAAATTAAACTATATTTCTCTTTTAAAAATAAAACTCAAACTTACGTAAGCCAATGATAAAAAAAAATAGGATTTGATAAACATATCGGAACAACAAAAATTTTCAATAGTTGTTTCAACAACAACAACATCAATATCGATTTTCTTGCTATCAGAAAGTTAAAATTCATCAAAATACAAACTATCTGTATATCAAATCAATTTTTGAAAATCGATAATCTTTCACAAAGTATTATTTTTTAACAAAATAAGTCGTATTTTATATTTGACTTGGTCTTCATCCTTTTCCATCTCTCTTTTCAAACTTCTGCATCATCACTCTTCGAAATATATATGTATCAATACATATGTATTTTGGGTAAAGAGCAGATTGAGAAACATTTACAATAACCTACATATTTACAAAATAAAAAGAATTAATATTTACAAAAGTAAAAAATTAATAGGAATGCTAATGTAATGTAAGACTAAAGCATAGAAATTTATTACCTTATTATGATAACACCATTGTAGTAGTGAAGTTGTGTTTATCCTACACTGTCGAATTGTGTGCTCTCTAATTTTTTTATCACAATCCTATAAAAGTTGAATTAGATTGTAATATAAAAATGTGTAGATCGATATATTTAAAATTCAACAATAATTGAACTAAAAATTGATATATAAAAATGCGTAGATCGATACATTTACCCTTTTTTGGATTGGAAGTTTCAGTTATAGAAAATATTATAATAATACCTCAGGGTAAACGATATTTGTAGTGAAATTGGTTGCATTTTTAGGGAGAAGTACACTTATATGATCTGTAGATATGCTTCTGGATAGCGCAACAAATAGTTGTCTATGACTAAAAATCGGTGTACGCAAATCAATCCCAACATATTTCACAAATTATCCTTGAGATTTATTAATTGTCATGGCGTATGCGAGTCTAATAGGAAATTGATGTCTTGTCATTTGGAAAGGAAATCCTCCGATGATGGTGCCAAGGAAAATCTTAGAATGAAGGTCAAATTTTTAAATTTTTCTCCAGTTAAAATTAGGGCTTCAATGATACGCGAGCCACATCTAGTAACCATCAATCGTGTTCCATTACAAAGTTCATCATTTGGTGCTTTATTTCTCAACAACATTATTAGGTAACCAACTTTTATCTGTAACTTGAATGGTTTGAAGAACATCTCTTCTTAAGTGATGATTTCTACAAATCTGAGTCTCTATTGCAGAATTAGGATCATAAATATACAATTGAGAATAAATTACTTCATGTCCTGGTTGAGGTAGTAATGCATGTGTTCGATGGCACAAATCACCGTGAATAGTGAATGAAGAAGGACCCTTCCATTAAGTACTCTTAGATCTAATGTCACATCAAGACTTGTAAAAGTATTAGTAGTGTTGTACTCTCGAGTATAACGTCGGAAAAATTTGGAATGATCATCATTGCCATCATATAATTCTTGAAGTAATGAAGGGGGTGTAATAAGAAAAGGTAGCCTAATCTTTCCTTGCAAACAACAGGTTTCAAAAAGTGAACGTACTAAACTTGAATTTGTCAATTTCTCATCTATCCAATGTAAGGTTGAACAATGTGAACATGACACATTCATCCCACCGAGAAAATGACTATCTAAATTCATGTGTACGTACGTGAGAATCAACTACCGCTTGAGGATCAACCTCTGCAAATTTGTAATCACTTAAACATACATTATTGGGGAAGCATTGGCTTACAGGAGGTGGCCTACAAAAATATATTTTTACTTGAGATAAATAATTTATTATTGTAATTTAGATTGTAGAAATAAACATAATACTACTTTACCTATTTAATGTAATTCTGCCTGATTGGGTGGTTTGGCATGACTTAGTATACCATCCATCGATACTGAATTTCTTCGAGGAATCAAAATATCATTTAAATTTGATATTTCTGGATGTAAAGCAATAGAAGATGATAAATTACTGTCGACTTATATGTCATCATTTTTTGTTTAGATCCATTTGAAAAAATTACTGTCAACTTATATGTTGATTGAATAGAATCTATTACCCCACCTTATTCTGGTCGTGAATGTCAGAGACTACTTGGTTGGTTCATTTTTCGTATTTTCTCATGTTCTTCCATTGTTATTAGAGTTCTTCAATTAATAAAATGATCCATAAAATTTGGTGTTTGAGGAATCACCACAGAAGAAGATTGCAAGTCATGTTTAACCATCATTCGTTTTGGTGCATTAGACATGATTTCTACAGGCATAGACGTAGATTCAGTGATATTAGCTACAACAGTTCCTCGTTTTTGACATGAAGGTCTACTATCACTTGTTGACAAATATTGAATGAATGTAGGACATTCAGGTTGAATGTATGCTCCTAATCTCTCTCACTCTCGTCGAATGCGTTGGGCCAACATACCCTTTGATATAACACAATCATTGGGCGCCTAGAATATGAATATCAAATATGTAAAAACAACAAATATTTTTTAATTTTTTATATAAAAACAACTATTACCTACATTGTAAAATCGTACCTGTTGATGTTTTGCTTTTTCTTTTCCCTTGCATGAGGAGCTAGCTTTTTTTTTTTTCCTTTAGAATTTGCGTTAGCTTTTTCATTTTTCTTCTCATTTTAAAAAAATAAGCATTAAGTAGTAACACAACGCTAACGTTGTATGAAAGTGCTACATTTTATGATAAACTATAAAAATAAATATTTACAAACTTACGGACTATATGCAGATGTGATTAAAATCTTGCTCATTACGAATGACAACGCCTACATTTTTTTCTCTCGTAGAAACTTAACCTATAGTTTAAATTGTTTTAGAACATTATATTGAAAATATAAATTAAAAATAATATTGAATAAAAAAAATTCATCTTACAGTTTTGTCCAAGTCTTCGTCCATCTGACAATTGAAATAATTAAGTTAGGTAAATAAACAAAATACTAAATAACATGGATAAAAGGCTAAATTTTCTTACATGACCAAATATTGTAATATTGTACATAATTGCGTCCGTATAGAAAACCTGAAACATTATTTGTAAGGAGACATGAATAGTAAAATGTTCAAAATTGACAAAGGCATTGAACAGTCTAATCCATTTGCTACAGTTGTACACTCATCCAAGATGAATGAACCCAAAATTTGAAATTTCACTTTCAGAGAATGATAAGTCAGAAGTCACATTTAAAACTGTTGCAGAAATTGTTGGGGCATGGATAACATTAAATCATAATCTGAAAATCACCTATAACACCAAAACAGATATATCTTTCTTCCATGTGATAATGAAGATGAAATATTAATTTATTTGTGAGGCAAAATGTGAGTCATTTCAAATGTGGAATGAGATTAGGATCCTGAAAAAAGATTAACTAATATATATATATATATATATATATGGTTTTCAATTGGTTGAAATGGGAAACTTTCCCTTTATATATATATATATATCAAACATTGTAAGGGATCAACAGTTTTATTTCACCATCATACATGCTACATTGCCAATGTGCTAATCCAACTTCATAATTCGGCATGACTAACCAAAATCACAATTTGACCCGTGCGTAAAGGCACTCTAAACACACAACCACCCGAGTCAAAACCAACCCAATTTGACCATCCCATATTGTGCAGGATGATAATAACAAAATTGATAAAGATATCTGAAAAGGCAAATGCCTAACGATAGGTGAAAAAAAATACAAAGACACATCTACGATTCTACATGAATAGGTAAAACCCATAATACGACACTACTCAAAATTATAGAAAACGGTTCCAAAATAGCATTTTAAGGTTTATATCAAAATTTTCAGTCATTGAAGAGAGAGAAATTAAATATGTAGAACTGAGAGTCTAGGAATTACCAGTGATGAAATTTGAGATAGGTGTGGAAAATGGCTGTAACAAATTTGATGGAGCAGCAAGCACCACGCAAAATTTGGTAAAAATCAGAATTCAAATCAACAAAACATGCATAAGAATACATCACCAAAAGGAGGAAATCGAATTTTAACACCAAAAGCTATGTTAGTATATTCCTTAAATCAAATATTGGAAAATATTAATTAAACAAAATTAGTATTGTATTTACTAAAAAAATAGAAACACAGTGGGTAGAATTTTCATCCCAGATTTCTAGAGCCAAACCTGGGAAACAATGCCTAATGTCCAGATGATGTGCAAATCTATCAAGTTTCTCAATATGAACAGAGCAAAACTCATATGCAAACAAAGGCTGAAACTGATACAGAGAAAAAGCAGGAGAGAGGAGGAAGGGAGAGAGTACATATCGGTGGTGGATGACAGTGGTGGCTGCGGGAACCTGGGCAATGACAAAAGGGGAAAGAGTGAGAGGGATGAGAGATAGAGCAGAGAAAGAGCGAGAAATGAGTGATAGAGAACTTAATGGAGGCATATGACTGTGATGAATGGAGGAGGCAACAACCTAGGAAGGGCGACAACGAGAGAAAAACTGAGAGAGAAAGTGAGAATGCGGATGACATTCAGTTCTCGCTCATCGCAAAACACGACACCTACATGTGAAAATGCAAATAGATTATTGGCGACAAAGCTAAGGGGGAAAACAAACTATTTATGTTCTACTTCTTGCAATATAAAGAAACTAATAGCACGATTGACTGTTTTAAGACTAAAAAGATATCACACTTAGTTATGACCGTTGGTTAAAGACACTTCGAACACAATTTGATTTAAACAAAACTTAATAATTCTTTAAGCATTCGTGACACAACTCAACCCCAATCAAAATCACATTCCACCATCAATACCAAACCAATTTGTCTCCCAAAACACATCTTCTAAATTAATCTTCATATAGGTTCCACCCAATGTGAGCAATTGAATTTAACCAAAAATAATAATTTGAACATTTAATTGATAAATATATTGAAATTTCAACTACTCAACATTCAATTGAATCAATTGTATATACATCTTGGTAATGCAAATTCAACAATCCAATTTAAAGGAATGAATCCATCGTTGAATCTACATAGTCATCATCTAAATAAACTAAGACATTATCCTCAAATCAAGATCTTATAACTACTTTTAACTTCTTATGTCAATATTATGCCTTTGTGCTACAAAGACCCACAAAATAGAGTGTTGTGGAAATAGACAACTTTATTCAATTTTTCTTATTAATAAAATTGCTTAAGATTTCAAAAGAAATTCTAGCAATATAACTCCTGCATTTATTTGTCCTCAATTTTATCAGCATCTTAGTTGATTTGATGGAGAACAAAACTTGATGCTAAAAACACATTAAA
>JAUTBS010265056.1:0-11163 GCA_032361285.1 Aequorea victoria
TCTCATTAAAAAGGCATTTATTGAATAAACAATAAATAATATACAAAAGGGCACGACTTTTAGTATATAACCCTAACAAAATCATGGTACAAATGTTTTACCAGTTTTGATTCCTATATATATGGTGCGATTATGAGAGATGATTCTTGAAAAATGAAAAAGTCCAGGGGAAAGCCCTCTACGGAGGTGACTCTGGCCAGCTAGGGAACAGACCAGGTCTGAATCTTGTAGTAACTCTAGTTGACTCAACGGTTAAGAGACAACCCGAGTGCGTCTGATGACCTTAACTGGGATCGTTTATGGAATAAACTCAGGCGTCAACTTGTGGTGACTCTATTTTTTATATTTGATCCAATGGGCCGAGTATGCCCTGAGTTTATGATGTGGCATTGGTTACTATGTTATGCTCAGGTTGTTCCTGTCTTAATTGATTGATACTCTCACTATTTGATGAGCATATCGCTATACCATTATGATATTGACATATTTATGTCTTGTAATTATTGATGACACCTCTGATGTCTAGTTTGAGATATTGGTGACTCGTATTGATAACGATACAATGTGAAAAAAGATATATATTTGCATGAAAGAAATGATGAGTTATGTGATCGCCCTTTTATTATGCAAAGAAATAATAAGTTGTGTGATTGTCCTTTTTTACTATACTTTATATATCATGCCATGATTATATTTGATGTACAAGATATTTTAAATCCCCTATTTTGAACTGTATTCTATTATGCATGTTTTCATTCACTAATTTTAGCTGACGTTGTAATATAATATTTTAAGAAATTAAGAAAGTAGCTAGATGATAGACTCGGTAGCTTCGTGTAGTCTAGGAATAAGACCTCTAGGACATGCGTTTTGCTTCCGCATTTAAATAAATAACATTTGATTATGAATTGGTTGGAAATAACCTTATTGAGATAGTATGGGATAATTGTCCCACGTTGATTATTTATAGATTTTAGTTTATTAAATCATTTGCATTGAAATCTTTTAACATATTATTAGTTAAATGTATGATTAAGGTTTTCTTGGTTCATTGGGTTAAGACCCAATATCAATGGCCGGTGACATTTTCCTAATTGGGGTGTGACAAATAGGGTTACTAACCTTGAAGCTCTTTGAAGGCCTTAAATGGAGGTAGCCCCTCCTCCTTCCTTTTCGTCTCTCTCTCTCTCTCTCTCTCTCTCTCTCTCTCTCTCTCTCTCTTGGCTAAAAATTTCAATAGGGGGAGAGGATGTGAGCCTTCTGCTTTATATAGGTAAAGGATTAGGTGCTAAAAGATCAAAATATCCCTCTTTAATTAGTTTAGTTTGGTTCAACTTCGACTAAGTGGAGATTGGTTTGGTTGAAATAAAATCAAAACTTGGAGGCCAAGTAGAGGGCCTTGTTTGGATCTTTCCTCAATTTAATCTCAAACTCTTAAGGCATTGTTTTACTAAAAAGGGGGGACAAAATCTTACCAATGTAATCATTGCTTTTCTTTTCTTCCATTTTTTTTTCTTTTTGTTTTTAAATAAAAATGAAGGACATCATGTCACATCACCACCCCTCTTCTAGGGGTGGTCGGCCATATAATATATATATATATATATAAATAATATTTTTTATTTTTCTTTTAAATTGAATTCTACAGAATTCTAAAATTTTAATAGTATTTGGGCCTAATAATTTTTTAGGGTCAATTAATACACTTTAGGCCCAATTTCATATTATTTTTGGATCTAACCTAAGCCCAATTGAAAACTCACCTTTTGGCCCATTTATAATTTCCATCTTTGGGACTCATTAGATTATATGGTCAAATATTTAGTTCTTGGGCTTGAATACCAGTACTTGAGCGAAAATTAATTTATTTGGGCCTTAATTACAATATTAGACCCATATTTAAATCCATGTGATTATAATCCTCTTGTATTCTTCTTTTCTAAGTCCATCCACGTAAAGGTTTTTGAAATAGTCCAATCTTACTTAAACCTTTCTTCTTTTGGTCTTTATATGCTCTTAGCCCAAATTCGAAAATCTTATCTAAATTCTAAGTCTTCCCATTCATCATGAAATCTTAATTTTATGACCTTGGTGTGACCGGGCTGAGAAAGATTGTCGGATGAAAGCTCGGAGGCCCATATTTTTTTTCTTTTATTGATATCAAGATATGAGGAAACGATTCATGCGGGCTAGTTCTCGTTAAATTTCTTAAGCCCAATGTATACCCACTCGAACAATGTATTAATGATCAACTAGTTTTTTTATTTCGAAACCCTCGTCAATGGATTAATTTTATTTTAAAAAAGTCCATATCGAATCCAATTGACTATTTTTCAATTTTTCCACAAAGCTAGAGATCAAATATCACATGTTCCTTTTAAAACATGAGTCGCCACTTGATTTTAAGGTCCAAGAACCGTATCCTCAAAATAAATTCATTATAAATAAGGCACATCCACTTCATTACCAAAGAACTTGGATCGGGGGCTAAAGTATGAAGCGAGAAGAAATTACGCACCAACCTCGCCTGGCAATTACATCAGCCTCTACTTATCAATCATTACTTTATATTAAATCTAATTGAGTCTGAATGCATGAATGTCTGTTAGGATGAGATAAAAATGACAGAGACTGGATAATCCAAAATTAGAATAGGAATAATCTATCCTTAGATAGAGATATTCTTACCATAATTGGTGAATATCATATCCTATAGCGAGGATAGCTTATCCGCGAGAGGGACAACTTAGTATTTTATTTTCTAATTATTTTTATCAAAAATCACTCTAAGGCTTGAGTAGGACCCCAGGGCCCCCCTCTAGGGGTTTTTAATAAACAAATAAAACGGTTAACAAAAGAGCTCAATTTGACACAATCTCTGAAAAATTGGAAAGAATAGGGTCATTTCCTCCTTTCTATGTTTTACTAATTATCTTCAAAAGGGTGGTTTGATTGAAAAAAGGGTTCTTATAAAAAGTATTTTTTATTATTTTTTATTATTTTCTTAGAAAATAAATGATTAACGCCATTTTTTCTTTAAAAAATCTTTATTTGATTCTTATTGACAAAATAATTTAGTTTTCCATAAAAGTCATTAAATGTGAATAATCCTCATCTTTTGATGACAAAGTTATGATTTGAGAGATTTTTAAATCCGGACGGACATTCACAAGAATTTTCATTGTCTTGCAATTTGAAACTGATTAAATATACATCCACAGGACAATTCATATAAACCAATCACGCACAATTACAGAAAAAGAATATAAAAAATAAAAAAAGAAACAACAACGTAAATATTTTAAACCTGTAATAATATTTAATGAATAGTTGCTCGCATCTAACCTATAATATACATAACCCAAAAATTAAAAAAAAATTAAGTACAACAATGAGGGCCAATGATTCACTAAATATTTCTTATGTTTCAAAACATCATATTCAAACCATACGAACAAAACAAAAACTAAAACGGAAAATGAAAAAGAGGAAGCGACGATCACATTATAAGGCGACTCAATGGCGGTTCAACAATCAATTATTTTCTATATTAGGCTAAAAATTAGAATTTCTTTGAGAATATGAAAGATTCAAAGAGGAACGCCCATTTTTCGGTTTATAACATAGATCGTTTATATGGACTTTGAAAAGGAGAAATAGAGAAAAATACCTTCAAAAAAAAATTTGAAAGTCTGCCCGTATGATCCGTCAATCGCCCTCACTTTTCATGTTTTTGAACTCATAGCCAAATACAGTGTCAATCGAACTGTTAGTCCTAAATGTAGTGTCGCAGGATCGTCCGGTGGGATGGTTCTAAGGCTTGAAGACTTGGAAAATTCAGAGATTTTAGAACTTTTGAGTACGGACGACGAGCGATTTAGGAGAATAATTCAGAATATTCAGTTAGACGGAATTTATTAGCTTCTTTTGATGCGTTCTCGACTTTAGGAAGAGTCTTTGTTTATATAGACGAGTCAAGTGAGTCAGTCCCAGACTCTTTTGAATATTTTTCAAACTTGGGATAGGCATCGGGAGTCAGGATAAGCCAAAATTGCAGAATAAAAGCCAAAAAGTTGGGGTCGGGAGAAAAGCCGGTCCGGCTTTCCTAGCATACCGGTCCAGATATTCGTGGGCCTCACACGTAGGTTTTTGGCTGGTCTGACTTTCTAGGTGCGGTTCAGTTTTTATTTTTATTTTTTTTTATGATAAATGTTAAAAAATGAGTTCAAAACCAATGAAACTCTTTAATTTTCAAAAAATTCTTTTACTTGAAGGAGTCCCAAACCCGAAAAACTCTTTATTTTTAATATTTTTGAAATTCTTTTTATTAAAAGTGTTTTAGGATTTTTTGAAAAATGGTTTTTGATTTAAAAAATATTTTAAGTTTTTCTTTTAAAATGATCATAATTTATTTTAAAACAAATTTTGAATTAAAGATTTTAAATTTCTTAAAAACTTTTTCAGATTTAAAATATTTTGAAAAATATTTGGGCTTCCAGACTTAAGTGTTTGTTTGTGGGAATTTTTGGATTAAAAATTAGTTAGGAATATTTTTTAAAAACATTTTAGAATTAAAATAAGGTTAGAAATTCTAGTTTTGAAAAATCTTTTTAGTAGGCGGAACGGCCTCGATTCTCTAAATGACAAGAAATTTGGCTATCTTGACTTGGTATTCGACGTGTTGTGCTTTTGACTTTTATCATTGGGCTTGGATCATACTGACGGACTTAAGTATTCGGGCCTAAGAAAATGGAGTGTCTACAGATGCTGTCTTTGACAGAATTCATGACGTAACTTATCGGGAGGAGTGAATGTCAAAGAATAGAGATAACTTTTTTTGTCATGGTACTAATACTTAGGCAAAAATAAAAAAAAAACATAATGAAGGTGATCGTACTTTGATTTTGTCGAGTTTCCTACATACCCCTTTGCGATGGATCAGACCAGTGTAGTTCGTGGGGCAATGCAAACATATCAGAGAAAAGTAAGAAAAAACTCAAGTTTTAGGGTCACGGGGGACCCAAAGAAAATTGAGGTTGATAGGGATCGAGATTGGGTTTAAGGTCATGGAGGACCAGATTGAGTTTAAGGTCATGAGAACCGATATTAAACTTTAAGGTCATGGGGAACTATTTGAGTTTGAATTTAAGGTTCAGGGAACTATTTGAATTTAAAGTCCATGGGACCATTTGAGTTTAATGTCGCGGGAACTAAGTAGAGCTTGAATTTAGGGTTCAGAGGACCGAGAGGAGCTTGAATTTACGGTCCAAGGGACCAAGAAGATTTTGAATTTAAGGTCCAGGAGACCGAGAAAAGCTTGAATTTAAGGTCTTGCCAACCAAGAAGAGCTTGATTTTAAGGTCCCAAGGACCAAGAAAAACTTGAATTTAAGGTCTAGGAGATCGAGAAGAGCTTGATTTTAAAGTCCAAGGAATCGAGAAGAGCTTGAATTTCAAATCTGGGAGACTGGGAAAAGTTTGAATTTAAGGTCTAAGGGATCATAGAAGAGCTGAAATTTAAGGTTTTAGGGACCATTTGAGTTTGAATTTGAATTCAAATTTGAGTTTTAAGTCTGAATTTAAACTCGATTTTCGAATCTTGAATTTGAATTTGACTTTTGAACTTCTGAACTTTTGAAATTTAATTTTTGAGTTTGAATTCGGGTTTGAGATTGGACTTTTGATTTTGGATTTGATTTTGGATTTGGTTTTTGGGTCTTGATTTGGGTTTTGACTTTGAGTTTTCCAATTGTGAATTTTGGATATCAAAATCTAGATTTGTATTGGATTTTGACTTTGAGATTTTGGGTCTTGAGTTTTGAATTTTGATTTTGAGCTTTCAAGTTTTGAGTTTTGGATTGTAAGGTTTTGGAATGAGATATTTTTAAAATTCTTCTGGTTCGATTCGGGGTGCGAAGGACGAGTATTTAAATACCGGGTGGGCAAAAAAAATAGGGTCCGACCTATAGGGAAGGCCGGTCTTGCACAAAGTGCTCGGACGGTTACCTCGGTTGGCTAACTCGGCTCCCGTGGAAGGCCAATTCGGCATTTGGCTGGCCTGAAATATTTTTTTTGTTATTGTTTTTTTTGGGGGGGCTGAGTTGTCTCAGTTGGTAGGGGTTTTAAAATCATAATTTTGCTCTCTTGTTCTTCGTACTAACCTTTCTCAAGACTCTTCAACTTCTCTCTAGAATCATTCATTCTCAAGATTCATTAGAAATGCCTTTCACCGGGTGCTCAGAAGAGGAATATAACTTCAAAAGTCGGGTTCATCCTTTCACTCGGCCTTTCTTTGGCTCGTTCTTCTTGGGGCAAGATGCATTTGAGGAGGGTTTCCTCCTATAGAATATTGGGAATCATTTATCTCACCCCGCTTATAACAATATGGTGAGTAATTCCTTGATTTTGTTGCTTACATTTGTTACTTTTTTTGAGATTTTGGGTTTATTTGCATTCTTAAGCATGTGCTGGCCATAGTTAGGGTTTGAATGTTCATGAATGTTCTTCCATTGAATGTTGGATTGGAAGGGGGATTTTATCATGTTTCCATGAAATTATCTTGATTTGTGTATGGATTGTTGTTAGATCTTGAAATTATTTTGATTTGTGCCATGTATCATTATTGAATTTTGAATATATGCATTTATTAGGTTTGAAAACGTAGAAATTGGGCATTTGCCTTGTGCATGTCAAGTTTTTATTGAAATGTGTCAAAAGAATTGTCATGTTTTTTGTGATAAAATTTTTGGGATATTTAATTTCTTTTGATTGTATTGTATATAGACCGATCATATACCCTGCATGAACATTTATTGTTGTTATATACTTTTTATTACGATGTTAAATTCACTCTCCTGTAACCACTTGTAGTTGCAGATCTTGTTACAGGGTATATGGTCAGTCCACCATGGTATAGTTGAGGTCGGAAGACGAGTGATGTAATTATAAGACCTGGAAGAGGTCATCGAAAAAGAATACATTGAAAAATATTTGTGGCTCTCATTTGTTGTTGTTGGGAATTGTGTATCCCATGTGAGTTGTATAATTAGCTCGTAGTTGATGCAAGTTTTATTCATGTCAATATTGAGAATATAATGAATGGAGTATAGTGATACGGAGTGTATTCTTAGTATTATTGTTGAGTTTCTGATCATGTGAGCTTGTTTCGCACCACTCCGAGCAGGTAAGATATTCTCCGGGGAGTGAGTGTGACACTATTTCTTGAAGAGGCTGTAATATATTATATCCATCGAGCTTCCCTAATCAATGAAGATTCTCATGATATCATAGTTAGCCACCCGTAATGTCAAGGCCAAGGCATCGTTGTATGGATTTGGAATCCCTGCGAGGTCATCATTTGAAAAGGATATGTGTTCCCTAGGACTCTGATATGGAGTGGCTTCTCTCCTCGGCCTCTTATTGCTCTCGACCACCCTGACATAGGTCATTTTTCATACCTAATGCTAAGCTTCCCTTTCCCTAAGGGACTCTAATGCATCATGTATGACTTGGACAACACCGATTGGGGCATCACCCCGTTCGGTGATGCCTTGATGGGCTGCTTATTTCTCCTGATGTGCCATTTTTTCAACATCGACGTGTCTGGGTAGATGTCCTGCTCCAACCAAGTCTTCGAGGTGTCACTTGAACATTCGACAATCCTCTGTGTGGTACCAGGGTCTTTGTGGTAGAAACATCTTTTGTTTTGGGACCTTTTATTAGGATCCCCGATCATCTTGGCCAGACACTGGAAGTATGATTTATTTTTTATCTTGTCCAGGAGCTTATGGATGGGCTCCTTGAACACGGGTTGGAATGCTTAGTGGGATTTTAGTTCTGTTGAGCTTGTCGCCTTCTTTCTTCGTGGCTGGTCCTTCTTCTCCTTGTTCCATTTTTTGTCTGGGTACTTGGAGGACATCAAACATTGTTAGGCCTGGAATAGATCTTCTTCTACCTTTGTGTGTTTCTCAATTTTCACCATGAGTTTGGATATCATACTTGGGGACTTCTTTGTTAGGGACTGCTTGAGCTCGCTGGTGTGTGGAAGATCGGGTTTTAATGAGGCTATGACTATCTACTCGTTACGACTTTTGACTTCATTGTACAGCTCCTAATATTTCTAAGCATAATCCTGGATAGTCTATGTGTTATCCACCCTTTTGCGATGCTTGCTATAGATAATGAACCGAGCTGTAAAAGCCTCAGTTTGCTGCTTCCAATTTTAGATAGACCATGGAGCCAATTTGTGGAACCAACTTAAAGCGAGGTCCCCTAAACTGGTTGGAAATATTTTGTGCAAAAGTGTATCGTTCCCACTCTAAAGTGCCATCGTGTGTCGATAGTGTCGAACATGGATCACGGAATCTATCTTTCCATCATACATTTTAAACTTAGGTGTGACGCCTCACTTTTCACAACACAAATCTTAAGCACTAAAGCTAGAACAAATGCGTTACGCGTGGAGAAATGACATTCAAACCCTATGAACAAAGGAATGAATGTATGAAATATGGAATAGTATAAACCTAAAAGGATGAAATTGATAAAAAGAGTTCAAATAAATTTTAAACAATGAAAGTTTAAAACATTCAAGTTAAAAAATCCTGCGAAAGGTGAAAAAGACGTAGAAAAATTGAAACGGGTCAAAGTAAGGTCTAGGAATTCCTAAAACCCAAAATTTAAAGAATAATTTGGATAGAGAATTAGGCTAAGTCTGACTATAAGGGCCCAAAAAAATCATAAAATCAAAGAACTCAATTGAGAGTTCAAAAAAAGAAAAGTTATGGAAGGCCTAAATGAGGCCTAAATCTTAAGAAACCCAATAGGAAAATCTAATTAGGATTTTGGGCCAAACATTATGGGGACCCAATATAGATAACTATTTGAACTCAATTAGTTTATTTATGGCCCAATTGATTTAATAGCAAGTCCAAATCAAAGTTAGGCCCAAAACTTAAAATTTGATCCAAATGAAATTAATTTGGGCCCAAAGTAAATTTTAATCTCATAAATTAATAAAATAAATAATAAAAAATAAAATGAAGCTTCTAGAAGGGCTGGACCGAAATCCCCAAGATGAGGGAAGGGTGATGTGACACTTTGATGGAAAAAGAAAAAAGAAAAGATGGAAATGATGGTTCCTTGAAAGAATGAGTTTCCCACGTCATCAAAAATCCAAAAAGTCTTCAACGAATAGTGTAAGCACATGGGAGAATAATAAGAGGAGAGGAGTTGTGATGTGACAATTTTTGGTATTTAAAAAAAAATGACTTGCAGATGAGATTAATTATGAGAATGGCTTGCACATGATATTAATTATGAAAATAGATTTATCACTTACGCAAGTCTTCCACCACCTCAAACATGGCCAATAAGACTTCATGCATGTCTTACATGATGAGATGGGTGGCTAGGGAAATGATTAAGAGAACGGGTAAAATGGACTTTTCACCCCAAACCTCTTGCCTATAAATAAGACCATTTCTCCAACACTTAAAAAAAAATTCCATCTCACTCTCTCTCTCTAAAAATTCGGTGGAAGGAGGAAGAAGAAGGAGAAGGAAAAGAAGGAAAAGAAGAAAGAAAGAAGAAAAGGAAAAAGGAAGAAGGAAAGAACTAAAGTTAAGTCCTAACTTCATAGAACAAGGAAGATCATCAAGTAAGTGATCTTCAAAGACCTTTTCTTTCCTAGTATCATCTTCTTATATCAAACTCTCTCTAAGATAAAAGAATCATGAACAATAATGGAGATGAACCAAGGAGATAAGAAAGGAAATTGTAAAATCTTGTTCTAAGGAAATTTTTAATGACCAAAGATAAAGAATAAATAATGTAGGAAGTGATTAAAAACTTTATGATGAACGTATTATGTTGTTATGAAGTGTTTAGAAATGCATTGAATGTGCTAAAATAGGAGAAGTTGGATGTTGGGTGTGATTGTGCTATTTTAGGATGTATTGAGGGTGTGTAAGTTTTAGTTGGACCCAAAAATATATTTTTGAACCAATATGCCATTTTTGAAGTTTCTATGACAAAAAGACAGAATAAAAGCCCACTTTGAACTCTTTTAGATTGTTCTATATAAATCCCCTTGAGCTGAGCCACCTATAAACAGAAAGGTATATGGGTCCAGTCCCTCCCTCCCCAATTGAAAGAACTAACTTTGGTTGAGGGGATGTCGAGATATATTGATTTTACCAAACAGGCCCCTTTTTTGACAGATTTTGTTGTAGAAATTTTCGAGCCCTCTTATGTTCACAACCAGTTCTCTATGTCTTCCTGGAAAGTTTCGATAACATCATAATCTAAGACTTTGTGATTTTTCAAAATTTTCCAATAAATTTTGGTATTTGTAAAGTATTTTTAAAATATTGTGGCAGAATTTGGAATGAAGAAGAATATAGTTTAAGAATGCTTTAAGCAAACCTGAGTACCTAAACCTAAGTTAGGGATCTTGGGGACCATGAGGGTACCAAGAATGATTCGAAAGGATATATCTAAGAAGAAAAATATCCCACTTGCATACCCATACCAACATGCATGTGTCACATTATTTCACATAGTAAGTTCATATCCTATCTATGTGTTAGGAATCAGAGTTTCGGAGTGAACCGGAGGCCGTGGCTCGAGGCGGAGAACTCGTCTTTGAGGTGGGTGTTTCTTATCACTAGCTTGGTATTATGAATGTGTGAATGGTTAAATTCCTTATGCTTTCATATTTTATGATTTGAGAAAATTAATGGTGACTTAACTTGTGAAAGAAAGCTATGTTTGCGAACTTGTATTTTATAAACTGTCTTATGAGCATATGTTTTCGAACATAATGGAAGTTGGATATTTTATGAAAACAAACGGTGATATTACTTACAAAAGAAATGATATTTGTGAACGTATGTTTTTACCAAATAATACATGAACCTATTTTGGAACTTGAACTCAATGTTTTATGAAAAAATCTTGAACATAGACTAGAACAAGAGAAATATGATCGTGTTGGGAAAATGAAAAAAGAAAACTAATTGATATACTACGTTATAAAAGTTATGAGAGTTCTTATGAAATACTCTATGTTTTATGAAATAATTTACGAACCTCTTTTGAAACTAGAACTCAATATTTTTATGAAATGATCTTTGGATATATAGTACAATATGAGAATTATGAT
>JAUTBS010265167.1:0-18474 GCA_032361285.1 Aequorea victoria
CGTATTTCTCGCACGATCTTTCTTTTAATTAGAGATTAATTCGAAATCAAGGTGAGTAACTTCATGCTACTATCTTTCGTTAAAAATTTCCAAATCTCCAAAAATTATTTTAGATAAATGTTTACATTATTTCAATTACTTTTGTTGCTATAAATCAATTTTGTAAATGTTCAAATGAATTTTATTTAAATATTTCAAATTAAGTGTATGTGTTTTAATAAACTCATGGCAAGGAAGGTTTAAACACAAATGAATAAATTATTTTATAAAAACATGAGTATGGGTATTTGGGATATGAATCAAGTCCAAGGGATAGTTCCTCTTCGGGGGTGACTTTGGTCAATTAGAGGGTTGACTCTAATTGACTCGACAGTTAAGGAACAACACCGGAATTAACCGCATTGACCTTACTGAAATCGGGTTGAGAACAATCTCAGGCGCCAACCTGAGTGACTCTTCTTTCGATTTTGGATCCAATAGTCAAGAAATCCCGAATTAATAGTGGCAATGATACTGATTAATTAATCCCACTCATGTATAAAAAGACTGTATTGTTTTATGTGATGATTATGATGACATAAAAAGATTATGATGTCAAATGAAAATATATTCTTTTTCAAGAGATGAAAAGAGTTGAAATGGGAAGTTATGAATAATCATTTTGATACCATGCCATGATATGTTGTTATATAGATATTTTATTCCCTTACTTTACAACTGTATAATACTATCGTGATGTTACTCGCGAGTTTATACTGACGTTGCTAATAACATGTTCAGGTAACCAGTAAGTTGAGGACGGACTTCGGCAGCGGATTCAGGACTGTAGACCTCTAGAGCATGCATGATTTATTTACATTTTTAAGTTTCTGCATTTCAATTCAGAACTTTATTTAAATGTTGAAGAGATACATTTATAAGTTTTATGGGCATTTTGATCCTACATTGAAAGAAAATATCTTATGATTTAATCTATAGAGAATGGATAATTACTTGACTTATAGATTGTCAAATTCTGATAATGGCTTACTTGATTTATTGGGCCAAGGCCCTTAAATCATGGCCGATCACCATTCCCAAAAATGGGGCATGACAACTGAGCTATGAAAAGTGGCCCTGTGAATAATCCTTAGCCCTGTCCAATTAAGAGTAGGCGGGATATTCGAGAAAGCAGTACTGCAACAACTCCTGGTTGGGAGGTTAATACAACCCAAGACTTATATGAGAAAGTGTGATTTATAATTGAATGATTACGTTACCACTACTAAGTGGATGTGTAAAATGATAAGACATAATAATCACTAATATGTGAATAAACGATAATGATATGGAAAATCCTCCACTGAGAGGTGATGATGTTATGGTATGGAAAACCCTCCACTGAGAGGTGATGATATTATGGTTATGGAAATACCTCTACTAAGAGCTGAATGATAACAAAATGAAAGATTGTCTTTTGAAAGATAATGAATGGAAAGATAATGAACAGAAGGATAATGAACGGAATGATGATGAACAATGTTTTCTTCAAAGAAAGAACGAATTGAAGACGAAAAGTAAAGAAAGAATTAGAAATGATTTGATACTTGAAAAACCCTCTGCTAGGAGGTGATTTGTAAAAAGTAGACAACTTTAAATGTTTTATGATGAAGTAAATATTTTGTGAAATGATATCCTGTTTAAAGTGATAAACTATTTTATTCCATTGTGCCATTTATAATACTGTTGCTTGTGATTGGTGAGCACGTGGATTCTAGCTCACCCCCACACAGATTGATGTATTTGGTATGTATCGAAGTGAAGGTGATGTCTGGTGCTGTCCATTGTGGTCTTAGGCTTTAGGAAAGGTAGTAGGGTAGTTGAGTCTTGGAAAAACCTTTTTGGTTTATCTCGTTTTGGAATGTAATTAATGAAATGAAGTTGATGAGGCTGTGAGCTCTCTTATGTAAACTGTTTGATGTCATGATGGGCCCAAGGATGAAGTCCTTATGTTAGAAAGAAGAAACAAATATGCTCGAAATGCTGTGTATGATGTTAAGTGTGATGGATTGAGTATCCATCCTCAGGTTCCGTGCTCGGTGCTCGGGGCGGGGCTTGACAGCCCTATTGGTGGAACAGGATGAAATGAGAAATTGCCGAGTTCATGGTAAGATGCTTAGTATGCCAAAAGGTGAAGACAGAGCACCAGAAACCAGCGGGACTATTGCAACCACTACCTATACCTGAACGGAAATGAGAAAACATTACGATGAACTTTGTGTCTGGGCTGCCTCAAACCCAAAAAGGTTATGACTCTGTTTGGGTTATCGTAGACCGATTGACCAAATCAACTCATTTTCTACCTGTTAAAATTTGTTTCACGCTCCATAAGTTAGCTCAACTATATGTGGACAAGATTTTTTGACTTTATGGAGCACCAGTGTTAATCGTATCTCACAGAGATTTGAGATTTACTTTGAAGTTTTGGCCGAGCCTACAGAACACAATGGGGACATCTCTGAAGTTTAGCATAGCATACCACCTATAGATTGACGGACAATCGGAGAGGACTATTCAAACTCTAGAAGATATGTTACGAGCATGCGTACTAGATTTGCAAGAGAGCTGGGACGTGCACTTACCACTGATAAAGTTTGCATATAACAATAGCTATCGGGTGACCATCGAGATGGCTCCATGCGATGCACTCTACGACAGACGATGTAAAACTCCAATTTGTTGGGACGAGGTCGGTGAGTGAAAGCTTTTAGGACCTGAGATAGTTCAAGAGACGATAGATAAAGTTAGAGTCATACGTGAATGAATGAAGATCGCACAAGATCGACAAAAGAGTAATGCCGATAACTGGAGGAGAGGGATAGCATTCGAGGTTGGTGATATAGTATTTCTTCAAGTATCACCATGGAAGGGAGTAATGAGAATTGGGAAGAAGGGCAAGTTGAGTCCGAGGTACATCAGACCGTACAAAATTCTACGACGAGTTGGTGAGACTGCTTTCCAGTTGGTGCTATCTCCAGAGTTGGAACAACTTCATAATGTGTTCCGTGTTTCTATGCTTCGAAAGTATATATCTAATCTAATTCACGTACTGACTGCACAACCGGTAGAACTAAGCAAGGATTTAACTTACTTGGAGGAACCGATTCAGATTCTAGAGTGGAAGGAACAAAGATTGTGCAACCAGGCAATACCTCCCGTGAAAGTGTTATGGCGAAATCACAATGTGGAGGAAGCTACGTGGGAAATTGAGGATGATATGCGAGAAAAACATCCGCATCCTTTTACACCTAGTAAGTCAAATTTCGAGATGAAATTTCTATAAATGGAGGATATTGTGACACCTCACTTTCCACAACACAGTCATTAAGCACTAAATCTAGAATAAAGGCGTAAAACCTTGAGGAGTGGCATTCGAACCCTAGAATCAAAGGGATAAATGCATGAAATGTAACATGACATAAATATAGAAAGATATAATGGATAAAAAGGGTCCAAATAATTCTGAAAAAGAACTTTAAAAGAGATTTCAAGTTAGAAAATCCTGCGAAAGGTGAAAAAGGCTCAGAAAATCGAAATGGGCCAAAGTAAGGCCTAGAAACTCCTAAAGCCCAATAATTTAAACATAAATTTGAGTAAATTATGATGCTAAGCTAAATCATAATGGCCCAATAAAATCATGAACCAAAGAACTCAATTAAGAGTTCAAGGAAGGAAATTCATAAAAAGGCCTAATAAGGACCAAACTTTGAGAAGCTCAATAGGGAAATGAATTAGGGTCTTGGGCCAAATATTATGATGGCCCAATATATGTAAACATTTGATCTCAATTATTTTATTAGTGATCCAATAAATCAAATTACAAGCCCAAATCAAAGAAAGGCCCAAAAAGTATAATTTGACCCAAATAAATTAAAATCGACCCAAACTAATTTTTAATCTCATGAATTATTAAATAAATAAATAAAAATATATATATTAATAATTTTCAAATTTTCAGGGGGAAGAGAGAAGAGTGATGTGATAATTTTTGGTATTTTAAAAAAAGGAAAAAGAAAAGAAAAATAAAATGGCTTGCACATGAGATTAATTATGAGAATGGATTTACCACTTACACAAGTCTTCGATCTCCTCAAACATAGCCAATAAGACTCTATGAATCTCTTACATGATGAGGTTGGTGGCTAGGAAAATGATTAAGAAGAGGGAAAAAATGTCTTTTCACCAAGGAATTTTTGCCTATAAAAAGAGGCATTTTCCCAAGAAAAAATTCATTTGCAAACCTTCAACATCTCTCTAAAAATATGATGAGATTCGTGGGAAAAATAGAGAGAGAAGAAAGAAGAAAAAGAGAAGGAGGAAGGAAGAAGGAAGAAAGAACGAGCTTAAAGTTTGGAGTCTCCAACCTCCAACCAAGAGATTATCAAGTAAGAATTTCTTAAAACACTTATTTAAAGTTCTATAATCATCTCACACCTCTCATTCCTTTTCAAACAAAAATAAGATACAAAAATGGAAGAACATATGAGAAGGATCTTGAATCTAAGAAAGATGAACTTTCTTGATTCAAGATCATGATGGAGAAATAAATGGACACCTATAAAAAAGTTAATAAAAATATCTAAGATAACATATAAAGTGATTTTAGGATGATTAAAAATAATTCTTGCATGGGCAAGATGATAAAAAAGAAGAGGGGAGTAAGGAACCTTAAGGAAATGACTAAACAGTGAACTTAAGGACCAAACTCAGATTTTTCGTGCTATCCAAACAAGACATAACTGAAAATTGGTTTCAAATAGAGTTATTTGTGCATGTTATTAACATGTTTAATTTCTGGTTGGACCCAAAAATATGTTTTAGAACCCCTATGCCATTTTTGAACATTCTAGGTTGAAATCGGAGAATAATAGTCCACTTTGAAGAATTGTATTTAATTCTCGACAAATTCCCTAGAGATACGCCATATATAGAAAGAAATGTATAAGGGTCTAATTTCACCCAAAAATGATAAACCTCACTTTGTTCGAACATATTGTGAGAAAATGGGATTCTCCCAAATAGGGACATGTTTTGAACAAATTCTTTCCCACGAATTTCTAGAGACCATTCTGTTGACTTTGGGCTGTTGAGTTCTTCATGAAATATGTACATAATACCCTATTATAGCCTTTTAATTTGGCCAAAATTTTTGGAGAATGTTTAGTAGTTTAAAACGAATTTTAAACGGGTGAAACAAAATCTAGAAATGGAGAAGAGTGTAGTTTAAGAAGGTTTTAAGAAAATCTAAGCCCCAAAACACAAGTTAGGGATCTTGGAAACCATAAAGGTACCAAGAATGATTAAAAATAATATATTTAAGAATAGAAATACCTCACTTTCATATTCACACAAGTATGCATGTATCACCTTAGTTGACATAGTAAAGTTCCTATCCTGTCTATGTGTAAGGAACCAAAAGGCCAGAGTGAACCCAATGGTGTGGCTCAAGAAGGAGCACTTATTTTTTAGGTGAGTTTTACTTATCACTATCTTGTTAATATAAATGTGTGAATGGTTAAATTTTTTATACTTTCATGATATATGATTTGAGAAAATGAATGGGTGTTTTACGTGTGAAAAAAAGCTATATCTGTGAACTCGTGTTTTATGAGCATATGTTTTGGAACATAATGGAAGTTGAATATTTTATGAAAGAACATAATACGGTTGCTATGATAGCCTTGATATTACAGGGCGGGTGCTATGCGGTGGGTATATCGCACACCCGATAATGTGTGGATATATGACATGGTATAGTAAAGGCAATATATCGCACACCCGATAATGCGTGGATATATGTCCCAGTATAATGATATATAATGTGTTAGCTCTACCACTGAGAATTTTTAGGTGGCCAAACAAATACTCATTATCCCTGTCCACTGAGTAGGCGGGATATTCGGAAACTCAGTACTGTAACAACTCCTAGTTGGGAGGTTAATGCAACCCTTGGCTATATTTATTTATAAGAAATGGTTTGATGGATGAAAATGATGAAATGATGAAATATATATTTTAAATATATATGATTCTCGGAAAGCCCTCTGTTATGAGGTGATTTGTGAAAAGATGAAAACTTGGAATCTATTTTGAGAAAAGTTATGTTTTGCGAAAAGTGACCCTGCTTTGAAGTGATGAACTGTTTTGATTTCCATTGTGTATTTTATAATACTATTGCTAGTGATTGGTGAGCACATGGATTATAGCCCACCCCCACACAGATTGATATTTTTGAAGGTTTTGGCGTCAAGGCTAGGTTCGGTTTCGGTCCACTATGGTCTTAGGCTTTTTGGGAAGGGTTTGGAAAGTTAGGCTTTGAAACCCCTTTTCGTTTTCTTCTTGGGATTGTAAATAATGAGATGATGTTGATGAAATTGTAAGTTCTCTTGTGTAATTTCTTGTATGCTACGTTGGGCCCAGGTATGAAGTCCTGACAGAATGTAACAAGAAAAAAAAATTATACTTAAATAGTGTGGATGTTGTTAAGAATGTTGGGTTGTGTACCCTCCCTTAGGTTTCCTTCCCGGTACTCGGGGCGGGGCTTGACAAAATTTCTCGATACCAGTTTGGTCATATATCTCGTATATATGCCACGCTTCCCGATGACTTCCTGTTAAGCGCATCCACAACTACATTATCCTTTCTTGGATGATAGTTAATCGTACAATCATAGCTTTTGATTAACTCCATCAATCTTCGATGCCGTAGATTCAACTCCTTATGAGTAAAGAGATATTTCAAGCTCTAATGATCTATGTAGATATCTGTAGTCTCTCCGTACAAGTAATATTGCCTGATCTTCAAGGCAAATACAATAGTCTCCAATTTGAGATCGTGTATGGGATAATTCTGCTCATGTGTCTTCAACTTTCTTTACGTGTAAACAATCACCTTTCCTTCTCCCCTTGGTGTGATGCATCAGTATAAACCAAAAAACATCCATTTCCCGAGGGAATTGTCAAAATTGGTGCAGTTGTTAGTCTTTTCTTCAACTCTTGGAAGTTTCGTTAACAATCTTCATTCCATTCGAACTTGGTCTCCTTTTGAGTTAACTTCGTTAGAGGCACCGCTATACTAGAGAAACCTTGTATAAATCATCGGTAATAACTAGCTAGCGTGATAAAACTCTGAATTTCTATAATGTTTGTAGGTGTCGATCAGTCTACTACGGCTTCCACCTTCTTCTGATCGACTGAGATGTTAGCCCCAAGGTTTTTATAATAAATAAATTGATTTTAATGATAACAAACAAAGCCTTAAAGATTAAATGGTTTTATCTTTATCAAATGAATTTAAATGTCTTTGAAAAGGTTAAAACCCATGATTGGGGTTGATCATATGTGTTAATAAGTTGTTAAGATGTTTAAGGAAATATACCAAACAGGTCCTAAAAGCTCAGAATTAAAGAAAATCAGTTGAGAAGCTTTTATGTTTTTTTGGGTCGACACAACTGGCTTTTGAGTCGACACAAAAAATACATCAATTTGGTATTTTGGCAATCAGACGAATATGAGTCGATACAAAGAAGATCCGAGTCAACACAAGACAAGACAGAATCGACACAATACAACATTCCAGTCGACACAAGACAGCCTGGGTCGACACAAGTCTCACATGAGTCGACACAAGCTAAGGCCTGTCAAAGATACAGAGGCATCAACCATTTGAGTCGACACACATTCCACATGAGTCAACACAGAACGAAAAAAATAGAGGCTGAAGCATTTTGAGTCGACACATATCTCCACATGAGTCGACACAACTGAAGTCTAAGACAGAAACAGAGGCTGAACTATTTTGAGTCGACACCACCAGTATCTGAGTCAATACACAGCTGATAAATAAGGAACTTGAGTCGATACCTTTTATTTGGGTCGACACAAAGCAAGCAAATTCCGTAATTTGAGGAACTTGGGTCGATCTCAGTTCGCGATTTCCACAGATTTTGTTTGACTTCTAGAGTGATTTGAGGATCGATTTTGGTGTACAAAAATATCCCAAAACATTTCAAATCAGATCACCAAGATTCAAGGAACAAATCAAGGAAATATTCTGTTACGAATATTCCGGGATTTGATGCGAAGTACAGATGGAAGTTCCAGCGCTAATTCAGAAGGAAGTTTTGAATCAAAACGACTCTCTGAGGATCAAAATTCAAAATGAAGATCAAATCAAAATAAATAAAATAAAATCAACAATCAATCAGCTTGATTTACGGAAGAAGATTCGATCGTGATTCCGCAGTAACAGCTTCTTTGGTGTGGCTATAAAAACAATTGTCTTTGATCAATCTCAGCACTCAGAAATCAATATACATAATGAAGAATTCCACATTCTCATACACTCACTCTCATTCTAATACGAAGATCATCAAAGAGACATCAGTCACATTACAATAAGTTCATGAGAAGTTCTACAAAAATTCGAAGGAAAGCTATTCTAGTAAATGTGTTCATCACTCTGTTTCTGGCCTTTTCTTTTCTCGTGATCATTGTAAAATATATGCTCTAATAAGAGAGCTCTGGTACTTGATGTTTTAACATCAACATACTTTACATCATTCTATAAAAGTAGAGGTGAGTCACCTGCTACTGATCTTTGTGTGTGGTGTAGTACACAAAGGGGAAGAACCCAAGTACTAAAAGCTGTGAGCTTTGGTAATGTAGCTTGGAACATCTTCCGTAAAAGATTACAAGTGCTAGAAGCGGTGAAAGCTTCATAATGCAGCTGTGTGGATCTTGTAAAAGGTTTGGAGCACACCCGTAAGTGCTTTGTCCATAGTGGAGAAATTCTCAAGAGGTGCTTGAGGAGTGGATATAGGTTGGGATAGCCGAACCGCTATAAACCTTGGTGCCGCTCTCTAACTCTATCATCAGTCTCTTACTTGTATATGCATCTATAGGTTTCTAGTTTAATTCAGTTTTAATTATTATTTAAAACTCTAAGTATTTTAAAAAGACCCTATTCACCCCCTCTAGGGTCATCCTTTAGTTAACATGAGATTCCTTTGCTTGAAATAATATAACCCAGAAAAGCTATACTTCTCAACTAAAATTCACACTTACTCAGTTTGGCATACAAACTCATTTCTGTCAACGTCTATAGTACAATCCTGAGATGTTGTTCGTGTTTCTCTATACTCGGTGAGTATATGAGAATATCATCAATAAAGACGATCACGAATGAATCAAGGTAAGGTTGAAATACCATGTTCATCAAATCCATGAATGTTTTTGAAGCATTAGTCAAACCAAAAGGCATCACCAAGAACTCATAGTGACTGTATCTCGTGCAAATTGCCGTCTTAGGTATGTCACTTTCCTTGATGTTCAACTAATGATATCACGACCTCAAGTTTGTCTTTGAAAACACTTTGGCTTCCTTCAGTTGTTCCATTAAGTCATCTATTCTAGGTAAATGATACTTATTCTTTATTGTGACTTTGTTCACGTGATGATAGTCAGTACACATCCGTAAGGTTCCATCCTTCTTCTTAAGAAACAACATAGGTGCACCCTAAGGAGATACAGTGGGCCTAACTAAACCCTTAACGAGTAAGTCTTACAGTTGATCTTTCAACTCTCTCAGCTAGGTGGGGGCCGTTCTATAAGGGGCAATAGAAATAGGTAACATTCTTGGTAGTAACTCTATGAAAAATTCTACTTCCCGATCAATCGACAACCTCGGTAATTCTTCTGGGAAGACGTTGACAAACTCCCGCACTATATGTATATCTTCTAACTCTGGCGTGTCTTTCTCAATGTCAATCACATCCGCCAAAATTCCCTTACACCTCTTAGTTTTCATTTTACAAGCTTTAATAGCAGAGATTAGGTACGTTGGTGTAATATTTTGATCTCCATTAAAAGAAAATTTGGGTTCTCCTGGGGTTCAAAAAATAACCTTCTTATGGAAACAGTGTGAGGATGCATGATAAGCTGATAACCCATCCCTAGAATAAGGTCCAAGTCATGCATTCCCAAAGGTAGTAGATCAACCATCAATTGCCAATCATTGATGTTATTCACACAATCCTTGTAAACATCCCCAATTTTTACTCTATTTCCCACAGGCGTCATTATAGTTACGATATGGTTTAGATTAGCGCTTGACTTATCCAAGTGTGATGCAAATGCTCATGATATGAACGGATGGCTTGAACTCGGATCAATAAGAACATATGCTTCTTTTCTATAAATTGTAAGTTTACTTGTAACCACATTCGACGTTGCTGCCGCATCTTGTCGTGTCATATTAAACACTCTTCCTTGCATGTGTCGCCTTCCGGCATTATTGTCCCCTCATCCTTGATTGTTTCCAGATGGGCTTCCATGCGCTTGATTAAAATTTCTCGCATTCCCAGGCCTTCCAATCATCATACTTCTCACTTACGTCGCCTCCTAATTTCCCTATTGACAATCCTTCTTAAGGTGGCCTGGTTGTCCAAAATTAAAATATTTGACATCTGGTTTGACGTTTTCTCTTATACATTCTCTCGACACATATCTGGTCTAGCCGCATGTCCAACATTGTTTAGGTCCACCCTGACTGCTAGCCATTCCCTTATCTTATGTGTTATATCTTGGAGTGAACCCTCCATATTCTTGGTCCAACTCTAAGCTCTGTGAGTGGGTGGTTTAAAAGGACTCCCTACGGTCTGCAAACCTTGAACAACATTAGGGTTTTGAGGCTTTGTCTTTTCATGAGTCTTCGTATCGAAGTGACCCTTCTTCAATGTCTCCTATCTTTCCCTACCTTCCGTTATATCCTTTTTGTCTTTCCTAGCAGTGTCTACTAACTCCGCATACGTTCGAAAGTTATAGGTAAAGAATCTCAAATGGATGAGGTAATCAAAGCAACTTCAGAATCTCCTACACTTCTCAACTTCAGTTGCCACCATAGATGGTGCAAAATGTGATAAGGTTGTGAATTAGTTTTCGTACTGGTTCACCATTCTTTTATTCTACTTTAGCATGATGAATTGTTATATTGATAGCATTTGGGAAACTACTTTCGATTGAATTTCCCTTTGAATTGGTCCCACGTTACTACTAGTGGTGTGACTCCTTCCACTGGCACAGTTAATAGTCTGGAAGTCACTTCCCACCATTGATGTGCCTCCTCGATCAATATGAAGGTCCCTAGTAGGACCTTTTGTTGGACGGTCACTGTCATGAGGTTAAAGAGTTGTTTGATCCTCTTCATCTAATTCTTGGCTTCCATCTCACCAGTGTTGTAACACCCCAATTTGGGAAATGTGGCCGGCCATAGATATTGAGCCTTAACCCAATGAACTAATTAAGCCTTAATTAAGAATTAGCTAACAATATGCTAAAAGATCTCAATACCAAGGATTTAATCAATTAAAATCCAATATAATCAAAATAGGACAACATCCCATAATGTCTCAACAATATCTATTATTCTAATAATTCATGATAATAATTCTTTATTCAAATGCGGACGCAAAAAAATGCATGTCCTAGAGGTCTTATTCTTGGATCCTCTGAAGCTATCGAGTCCATCATCTAGCTTCTTCCTTGGTTACCTGAAAAGTTATAGTACAACGTCAGCTAAAGCTGGTGAATGAAACATGTATAATAGGATACAGTTCAAAATAAGGGATTCAAATATCTTTATACTTTAAACATAACCATGACATGATATATAAAGTAATATAAAAAAGGGCAATCACACAACCCATCATTTCATTTCAAAGGTGATCATTCAACCCATCATTTCATTTTAAAAGGGCGATCATTCAACCCATCATTTCATGTCAAAATATGTATATCTTTTTCCATATGGCTTCGTCATCAATACGAGTCATCATGATCTCAACTGGACAACAGAGGTGTCCTCAAAACATCAGACATACAAGTGTCTGTATCATAATAATGGTATAACAATATGCTCATCAAAGAGTGGAAGAAATCAAATCAAATGGCACAGCAACAACATGTGCATAACAATGCCACATCATAACTCATGACAGCCTCGTCCCATTGAATCCAATATCGTAATAGAGTCACCACAAGTTGGTACATGGGTTTGTTCCCTAAATGATCCCGGTTAAGGTCACCAAATACACTCGGGTTGCCCCTTAAACTGTTGAGTCAACTAGAGTTACCACGAGATTCAAATCGGGTCTGTTCCCTAGCTGGCCAGAGTCACCTCCGAAAATTTCTTTCTTCTGGACTTTTTATTACAAAGAATCATATCTCATAATCGCACCATATATATAGGAAACTTGTAAAACATTTATACCATGAATTTGCAAGTTTATATCATATAATATCATTTGAAAGTATTTAAAACATATGCATTTTTTCTTTTCAACATAATTTGGGAAATACGGAGATTTTATTAAAAGTACATAGCATGTAAATCCACTCACCTAATATCCAATGCAAGCTTAAAATAAATAGCAATGCAATCTATGGTTCACACGTCACACTGTGTATACGATGTAATAATTATAATCAATATACAAAGCTAATAAACTGAATTAATTAACCAAACGGACCCTTCCCCATTTTTATACGTTTTTGTCTTTGGTGATTGTGTTAAATTAATCATTAATTAATTTAATTTATTATTAAAATGATGCCCAAACAGAGCTTCAATAATTAGAATTAAATTTAGAATATGTTTTAAGATTTTTGGCACTGTGAGTCGACCCACAGGGTCTCTGAGTGGACCAAACAGTGTCACAGAAGGTTATGAGTCGACACAGCAAGGCTGTGTGTCGACTCAAAGGGAAAATAATCTTGGTATAGGCGACTGTGAGTCAACTCAAAGGTCTGTGAGTCAACCCAAGTCTTCTTAGGTGGCCATGAGTCGACTTATATGGTATGTGAGTCGACCGAAGCCTCTCAGGTCACCATGGGTCGATGCAGAGTCGACCCAAAGGCATGACAAGGTGCTGTGAGTTGACCTAAAGGATATGGGCCATGACATAGGCACTGAGTTGACCGAAAGGGGTTGTGAGTCGACCCAAAAGCAAGGAGGCACTGTGAGTCGACCAAAGAGGAAGTGAGTCGACCCAAATGCCAAGGCAGAGATTCATGGATCGACTCAAATGGTCCATGAGTCGACGCTAGGCAGCAGGCTGACAACAGCTGAGGGTAAGGTCTCGTGAGTCGACCCACACTCCATGTGAGTCGACTCACTCGCAATGGACATGGGTTCAACAGAACATGGGTCGACTCAACCTCACAGTGAGTCGACCCAAAACTTTGGTTCAGGGATTTTCATGGCTGAAATCCCTGTAACCAAGGTCTTTTAACTTCATTTTCTTCATGATTTCTTATTTTTATACATTTTATCATATTTCCATGTGATATACATACATATACATAGCCGGTTGTATGATATTTTTATACATGGATTTACTTGTTATATTCATCACTATTATGTATATATATACATCACTGTTATATATATATATATGTATCATTCCATACATCAAAGGTTATATCTCTGCTTTTTCCTTCTTTCATGTGGTATATTCATATATATTTATAGGTTTGATTTATTTAGAGATTAAACTTTTAAATGAGAACTACACCATTATTTAACTATGTGATAATATATACATATATTTCCCGTATATATATAACAAAACCAGAGGGTGAGAGGATGAACCAGGAATCACAATGAAGTGATGGCGACGATGATGATGACGGTGGTGCCCTATGGTGGCAACGCCAACGTTAGTAGTGGTGATAGCTCGCGGTAGTGGTGGCAGCGATGGTGGCTGCTTGGCAGAGGGAGCCGCGAGAGGGGAGAGGGATTACAGAGATGATAACTGAGAGAGATGGGTTTTTGAGAGGGAGTATGTCTCTTTATTTATAATGGATTTCCTAGCAAGAGGTTAGGGATCACATGCTATCCCTTGATATTCTCCTTTCAATTTTATCATCTTTCAAAAATAACTCAGCCACCAGCTGTAGCCCACATGCACATCACACATACACATCGAACTTCCTTTTTTTCTTTTATTTCCTTTTTGTCTCCTTTCTTCTTTATTTAATTATAATAACATAATTAATATTACATCATTTATTATTTTATGTTTTAGAATCTTTTCATTAATTATATTAATTACATTTTTAAATTAGTTAGTTTATTTTAGTTTAATTAAATAATTATTTCTATTTTTAATAAAAAAAAATCTTTAATACCGGGTTTTATATTCTTCCCCCCTTAAAAGATTTTCGTCCTTAAAATCACAATACTAACCTTGAGGAAACAAATGAGGATAACGTTCATGAATCTCATATTCGCGTTCCCACGTAACCTCTTCTACTTTATGATTTCGTCATAAGATCTTAACGAGTCGAATCTGCTTGTTCCGTAGAACTTTGTCCTTAGTATCAAGAACATGAACATGTTGTTTCTCATAGGTCAAATCCTCACAAACTCGAAGTGGCTCATAATTCACTACATGCATCGGGCTATAGACGTACTTCCTCAACATTGATACATGAAATACTTTATGCATCCTAGTGAGGCTAGGCGGCAAAACCACACGATAAGCAACCTCACAAACACGGGTTAAAATCTCAAAGGGTCCAATATGTCGGGGACTCAATTTTCCCTTCTTGACAAAATGAATGATTCCTTTCTAAGGTGAAACCTTGAGGAATATCATATCTCCAACAGAGAACTCTAAGTCTCTTTTACGTAAATTGGCATAACTCTTATTTGTCGACTTTGAGCTGCTAAAATCTTACTCTGAATAGTGGCAATCTTTTGAGTAGCATCCTCCACCAGATCAGGTCCAACAAGCTGTCTCTCACCAACTTCATACAAACACAGTTGGGACCTACATTTCTGCCCATATAAAGCTTCAAACGGTGCTACTGCCAAACTCAAATAATAACTGTTGTTATAAGAGAACTCCATCAGTGGTAATTGATCATCCAAATTACCTTTCTACTCAAACGTACAAGCTCTCAATATATCCTCTAATGTTTGAATGGTTCTCTCTGACTATCCATCGATCTGCGGGTAATAGGCTGAACTAAAGTCCAATCGAGTACTCATAGCAGACTGCAAAGCACCCTAAAACTTAGAGACAAAAAATGGATCACGATCCGAAATAATGGATATAGGTGAACCATGAAGTCTAACAATCTCTCACACATACAACTATGCAAAATGATCCAAGCTATGTGTCATCTTGATCACAATGAAGTGAGCTGACTTCATGAGTCGGTCCACTATCACCCAGACTGCGTCGTGTCCATTACTCGTATGAGGTAATCCAGACACAAAATCCATCGTAATGTTCTTCCACTTCCAGTCGGGTAGTGGTAATGGTTAAAGCTTTCCTGTTGGTCTTTGATGCTCAATCTTTACCTGCTGACACGTAAGGCACTGTGCCATGAATTTTGCTATATCCCATTTCATGCCGTTCTACCAAAAATTTTCTCGAAGATCTCTATACATCTTAGTACCTCCAGGATGAATGTTGTACCAAGAACTATGAGTTTCGGTTAGAATCTCTTTCTTTAGCTCATTACTGGCTGGTACGCACACCCGATCTCTGAATTTGAGAACTCCATCGTCACTCATACTGAAATCCTTAACCTCTCCTTTATACAACTTTTCCACATTCCTCTTACATTGAAGATTATCCTGCTGAGCCACACAGATTCTCTCCAACAAGGTCGGCCTCACTGTCAACTGACTACACAAGGCTGTTTCCCCACATCGTATTATCTCTACATCCATCCTCCTCAAATCCTTCACTAAATGATGTTGAACTGTCAACAATGCTGAGGTACCTCCTGAAGACTTCCTACTCAAGGCATCAGCCACAATGTTTGCCTTTCCCGAATGATATAGCATCTCGACATCGTATTCCTCTAACAATTTAAGCCATCGTCTTTGCCTCTAGTTGAACTCTTTCTGTGTGAAGATATATTTTAGACTTTTGTAATTGGTGTAGATCTCACAGGATTCCCCATATAAATAATGCTGCAATATCTTCAGTGCGAAGATAATAGCTACCAACTCCAGATCATGCGTGGGGTAGTTCTTCTCATGAACTTTCAACTGGCGTGAAGCATAAGCTATCACCTTGCCGTGCTGCATCAGAACACAGCCCAAGCCTTTGTGAGAGCCATTACTGTATATCAAAAAATTACCACCTTCAGTTGTTAATGCTAGGACTGGTGCTGAAGTGAACCTTTGCTTAAGCTCCTAAAAACTGTGCTCATATTTCTCTGTCCAATCATACTTTACTCCCTTCTGAGTAAGGCTGGTAAGTGGTAGGGCAATATGAGAAAACCCTTCCACAAACCGTCGATAATAGCCCGCTAGTCTTAAAAAATTACGTATCTTAGGCACTAGCGTTAGTCGCGGCCAGTCGACAATCGCCTCGATCTTGCTGTTATATACAGATGCTCCATTGTTACTGATCACGTGGCCAAGAAAGGATACACTGTCCAGCCAGAATTCACACTTGCTAAACTTAGTATACAACTTATTTTTCTTTAGAGTCTGAAAGATTTCCCAAAAATATTCCTCATGCTCCTCCTTGGTTTTAGAGTAGATCAGAATGTCATCAATGAATACTACTACAAAGCGATCCAAATGTGGTTTGAAAACCTGATTCATCAAATCCATGAATGTCGCTGGAGCATTGGTCAAACCGAAAGGCATAACTAAGAACTCATAGTGGCCATATCGAGTTTTGAAAGTTGTCTTCAAAATGTCCGCCTCCTTGACTTTTAGTTGGTGATAACCAGACCATAAGTCAATCTTGGAGAACACTTGAGCACCTTGTAACTGATCAAACAGATCATCAATGCGCGGCAGAGGGTACCTATTCTTGACAGTGACTTTATTCAACTCCTTGTAGTCAATGCACAGCCGCATCGAACCATCATTTTTCTTCACAAACAAAAGTGGAGCTCCCCATGGTAACACACTGGGTATAATAAAATCCTTGTCCAATAACTCTTACAATTGTGCCTGCCACTCCATTAGCTCCAAGGTTCCATCCTGTATGATGCCTTAGAGATATGCATAGTATAAGGCAGAAGATCGATCATGAACTCAATCTCACGATCAGGAGGAATGCCAGGTAAATCCTTGGGGAAGACATCCGGGAATTTCCTTACAATAGAAAGCTCATCCAACTCCATCGTTGGTATCTTGGTGCCCATAACATAAGCGAAAAGGCCTTCACAACTCTTCCTTAACGTCCAATTTTCATGAAGGAAAGTTAACCTCACGTCTCCCTGAAAGAAGAACTTAGGTTATCCCGGTATGTTAAAAATTATCCTCTTGTAATAGCAATCAACGGTTGCATGATATTTGAAAAGCTAATCTATACCGAAGATAACATCAGAGTCATGAATGGCTAGAGATATAAGATCTACTGGCAATATCTTATCATCCAACTCCACTACACGAAGATGACATATCTCGTGTAGTAAAATTGTGTCCCCAACAGGAGTGGACACAGAGAGGTAAACATCTAAAGGTTTTACCATAACAGATAAACGATGCAAGTGTTGGAAATTGTGATATTCTTTCCTTGTATAGATGATTGTAATTTGATTTTGATTTTATTTCCTTAGTCATTTATTTCCTTAGTTAGGCTTCTCTGTGTATATAAATATGTTATTACAGTATGAATAAAATTATGAGATTGAATTCCAATTTTCTTCTTGGTATCAGAGCCTACCTCGAAACCCTAATCCGACGACACATCAAGTCGCCGTTGAAATTCAGTCACGGTTGACCGTCAGTCGATCTTCTTCTGGTTCAGTCGATCTTCTTCTTGGCTCAGTCGATCTTCTTCTTGGTTCAGTCGATTGCGATCTTCTCCAGTCATCGCGATCTTCAGCGCGATCTGTTTCATCGCGACCTGGTTCATCGCGATCTTCATCGCGACTCTCTGGTACAGATCCTCATCGCGACCTTCATCGCGACCTGGGGTAAGCCCTTCATCGCGACCTGGGGTAAGCTGTTTTGCCGAGAAAACATCGTCGCTCTACATCGCGACTTCATCGCGACCTTCATCGCGATCTTCATCGCGACCTTCTCTGGTCCAGTGGATCTTAATCGCGACTTTAATCGCGACCTCCAAGCTTCGCCGCACCTCGTGGATCTGAATCGCGACCTCCAGGCATCGCGACCTCCCTTTTTTCCTCCAGCGACCATCATCGGAGCTCTACCTGCCTCCGGCGAACCTCGTCGGAGCCCCACCTGCCTCCGGCGACCCTCGCCGGCCCTCCGACCATCTCCGGCGACCCTCGCCGGACCTTCCCCTGCCTCCGACGATCCTCGCTGGGCCTCCGTCAGACCTCCGGTGACCTCTCCTTGTTCTGGTTATCTATTAGCCTACTGGTCACGATTTGGGTTTCGGCTCATTTGGTCTTCATTTGACCTATTGATTTGGTCCATTACTGTTGC
>JAUTBS010265168.1:0-11162 GCA_032361285.1 Aequorea victoria
TCAATTAATAATAACATCATTAAAGTTTCAGAATCATTTTATTAGTTTGTTTAATTACATTTTTAATTAGTTAGTTTATTTTAATTAATTAATTAATTATTTTAATTTTTAATAATTTGTTTTAAAAAAATATATACCGAGTTTTACAACTCATGACTTTCGAGCAACTGTTTGACACAGAAATCTAGATAGAGGACGCCATCCAAACAGGGGAAATTGAGAAACCAGAAGCCAGCTCGAGTCAGATGCCCAAGAGGCCCTATCAGAACAACTACCCCACCAACCAAGCCAGTAATAACCCTCCTCACAATAATATACCAAAGGCCACAAAATTTAACCTTCTCCATCCTCAGCCAGGTCAGGCTGGCCCATCATTTGCACCCTGACCTCTGAGGAGGGTATTCACCCAACTAAGTGCACCACTCTCTATATTATTCCCAAGGTTTATGGAAAGAGGGTACCTTAAACTCCTCAATCCAATGCCTCTTGCTGACCCGCTCTCAATCAGATTTAATCATGTGTTATACTATGCCTACCATCAAGGTAATGTACACGTAATCAAAAACTGTGTGAGGCTTCAACACGCGATCTAGAATCTCATAGAAAATAAGGTGATTCTGCCCCCAACGGCAGTTAAACCCAATGTAACCACTAATCCATTTTCGAATCACATGAACCACCTCCTCAAAATTTGAATTCTGTCTATACCACCTCATCACCCTACTATGATCCCAGTATTTACATCTTCTCAGAGGAGGAAGCCAGACCAGGTCTACCTATCCTGGAGGAGAATTTTCTATGCTCTCTAGACGTAAAAAATACTTTATATGTGTAAGAAAATGACCTAACAGAGTTGGAGAAAGCAGAAGAAATGATGGAAGAGTGGAAAAATATGATCGAAAATGGTGAAGTGCATATTGAGTTTTCTTTATACAACTCGAACATAGATACTGGCAATAATGGTTGGCTCTTATCGGACAGAGAATGGAGGCGCAGATAGCCAGTCGAAAGGAAGCGAGGGGTGGAGTGTCCTAGATGAGGATAAGCTTTTTACCTTTGGTACCCAAATAGAAGATAATGTAAAGAAAGGAGACAGGAGAACCAGGAAATAAATCAGAGGGAAAAATAGGGAATAGTAGAATTCGGAGGAGGATCAGAGTTAACACCTGAGGACGATTTGAAAAGCGAGGCTGGAACCGAGCTCGAGAAAGACCAGGGACTGAATAAGATTGAAAGAGGAGACGAGAGCAAGAAAATAGAAAATGCCACAAAAAATAGTCCTACCAATAACAAAAGTGCAGAGAATATGAATAGGAGTAAAGGAAAGCAGAATGCTATCCCGGATATCATGTCTGAAGAGGAACGAGGCATCTTAGACCTCTTTTCTCTTGATGATGACATCTGGGACTACTCAAGGCCTAATAATAACTGGAAGGAAGAAGATCTATGGGCAGTGAGGGAAATCAATCGATAGGAGGCAGAGAAAGGGAAAGAACAGGGCCTGACCCCAAAAGAAAACCTAAAAACCTGCTTAGACCACCCAAAAACCAAAATAGAAAAAGGAAAAGCAGAGGAAGATGACTTATAGGGGTTAGAAGGACTGGACCTATCAGATGTCAACACCGTTGCAGACTTATGGGATGGTTTGTAGGACCCCAAAGAAGAAGTCAAACATCTAAGCAGGAGTGGAATGCACTTTAAACCGGCATACCTAGAGAAAGGTGAGGCAATTCAGCCAGCAGTGGAGGCTAAAGAAGAAGATTGTTGACCTAGATATAAAACCTAGAAGGTGGGTGAATAGGTTTACTAGCAAACTTAGCACTTTTCAAACTCTTTTTAATCTTAATTAGAAACTAAATGCAAAAGCAATATTTATCAAGCTAAGGTGTGTGAGCACCTATATAAGCAATCAAAAATGCAAGAAAGTAAAGAGATAAGGGAAAGAAACAAGCAAACCATAATACACGAGGTTTATAGTGGTTCGGCCAAATCCCGGCCTACGTCCACTCTCTCAAGCGCACTTGAGTTTTCACTAAGGGGAAGTGCTTACGGGTGCACTCCAAACCTGATACAAAGGATTTGCAGACGATCCTTCGACCTAGAAGATTTACTGGTTATCTTCCAACCAACTATTGTTGAGGCCAATCGAAGCCTATTCTTCGATTATGGGTGAAGCAAAACCTCCTTCTTCCTTGAGGCGAAGAGAAGCCACCAATATTCTTTAGCAGAGAAGATGTTGAGCAGCTTGGAATAATCCAGCTCCAGTAGTGACAGAGGCTTTGTCCTCCTTAAGAGGTGGTGAAACAATATACAAATCTCACTACAAGTTTCTCTCACTCTCTCAAGTTGATTTACAATCAAAATACAATAAAGGAGAGGAGAAAATACAAGTTGTTGGTGAAGAACCAAACAACAAAAGCTCAAGAGATAGGAAAAATGATTTCTGAGCAGGTATGAGAAGATGGAGAAGGTATATGATGTACCCTTGTGTTTTTCTTGCTTTCTCTACTGTTTCTCTCAGCATTAAAGAGGTATTGAAGCCCCTTAAATAGCCCCTCTAAGAATCAAAACATTGGGGGTATTAAATGCACTAAAATCTTCCCATTGGAACTTTAGAATTTGAATTCTCGAACAAAAGGGTCGACATTTTTCTTGAGAAGGGTCGACATTTTTGGGCTGCAATGAAAGTGTTGACCTATATGAGGAAAGTGTCGACCATTTGCTTGGCTTGGAGGAGAGAGAAAAGTCTCAGCAAATATGTGTCGACCTAAGGTCAAAAAGTGTCGACCTTTTAGCTTGAAAGTGTCGACCGTTTGAGCATAAGTGTCGACCGTTTTCTGGTCTTGGGTCGACCTATTTGTGTCTTGAGCTGGCGAGGCAAAAGTGTCGACCTTATTCATGGAAGTGTCGACCTATCTTGGTCTTTGAAGAGAGAGTGAAGCTTCAGCAAATTTGTGTCGACCTATTTGAGGAAAGGGTGAAACTTTTCTGTCTTTCCAAGGCTGATCTTCAATAAAAAGGGTCGACCTTTTAAAGGGCAGGGTCGACCTTTTTCTTGTCAACAAAAGTGTCGACCTTTCCAGTGGAAAGGGTTGACCTATTTGGTCTTCTTTGCCAAAAACTGATCTTTTTCAAGTGTCGACCTATTCATGGGGAGGTCGACCTATATCTCTTCTTTGCAAAAGTGTCGACCTTCTTTGGGAAAGGGTCGAACTATTAAATCTTGAATCACCAAAAATAAACTTCTCATAATGATTCCATAATGATTCCCATGATTTCCAAAAACCTTGTTCTTCAGCCTTTTCTTCTTGACTTTTTATTGTGAAAATGAGCTTCAATAAGATAGATAAGACCTGGAATTTTATCTCAAAACACAACTAAGCCATTAGCAACAAACAAATCAAATTGTTGTTATGATCAAAACCAAAACCAAGCTTGATTGAAAGCTTTTAGGCTAACAATTTCCTCCCCAAGAGGTGTTGCAATGGTGACTGTGCAATCTAGACGTTCAAGTATTATGCCATCTGCTTGTGATATGAAAGTAGATGCTACAAATGAATGCGTCGATCTCGGATCAATAAGAACATAGACATTCTTATTAAATGAAATAATAGTACCTATCACCACCTTCGGTGTTTTTCATGCATCTTATCTCGTGATGGCAAAAACACGTCCAGGAACAATAGATCATTCTGCACTACCCTTTCCTTTGTTCTGCATTGATTCTGCTGGTCCACTCCCCACGGTCTTTCTACTTCCCATGGAGGATGCTATCGGCATCTTCTGCTACCCGCACTGAGAGGACACATGCCCCGGTTGATTGCAGCGATAACAGATAATCTCTCTTCTCATACTTGGATAATTCCTGATAAAATGGTTGGTGGCTCCACACTGATAACATGCAGGGGGTTTTCCTTTCTCCCTCCAGTTGAAATTTCCATTATTCGATTGATTCCCCTTGAACCCGATATTCTTTGTAGTTGATTGGTAGTTTTGGCTCTGAAAGACCGGTAGTCTGTTCGTAGTATTCTTGAAACTACTCTTACAAATCTTATTTGATGATGTACTACCAAACTTGCACTTCCTAAACTCTTCCCGCCTTCCCATTCCTTCCTTCAAATCCTACTCGATCATACGTGCCTTGTTCACCAAGCTGACATAGCTACTAATCTCCAGGATTGTTAGTCTTGTCCTTATCGTGTACTCTAACCCTCTTTGGAAACTTTTGCATCGTGCCTCCTCATCTTGAATTAGTAAAGGTGCATAGCATGATAGTTCCGTAAACCTCATCTCATACTCTACCACACTCATATTCTTCTAAGTTAGATCAATGAATTCATGCTCCTTCTCATACTTGTATGGCACAGGCTTATACTGCTCCTCAAATGCGTTTGAGAAACGAGCCCAAGTGATCTCTTGTGGTGTAGGGGGATCTGCTCCTGGAATAGGCAACTTTAACAATCTTTTTGTTGCCTCCCCCCAATTATTAGCGTCCCCCCGAATCATGAAAGTAACGAGGTCAACTCGATCGTTCTCTGATACTCCCAATCGATCTAGGATGCATACCGCATCCTTTAGCCAGGACTCGGCTTCAGTAGGGTCAATTGTTCCATTGAATTCCTTGGCCCCAAGGTCCTTGAACTATTTTACCCGTGACCTGTCACTCCTCCCTACTTGCATACCAAGTAGTCAGGTATTCGTCTCTGTTAGAAGGGAAATCGCTTCCAAAGTTCTAACTGTCTGATTAGCCCGATCAGGTTAACCATCTTGTTGGGGTACTCAAGGCTCATTCCCAACTTGTTGTTCGGGTTCAAAAGGCACTTCGTTCGAGTTTTCCATTCTCTACATTATAAATGAGAATAGTTATAACATCAGAACTTAAACTCCAGAACTCCCTTATGATCGCACATAAATCATACTCTTTCACAAAGATTCAAGATTATGAGAATCTTTTCAAACCCAACACTTCAAGATTTACACATATAATTCTATATCTAACAACCCATTTACGACCCATAGGGTAGTTTTCACCAATCTGATAATTTACTATGACTTTCAATAGGAATTTACGCCTGCAGAACGCATTTCCAATCGGACTACAAAACTGGTCAAACAGACGTCCGAAGACAATGGTACGACACCCCTAAGTCCTACTACCCACAATCTATGTCCACATACTGCCAAACTCAACGGTGTCTACAGAACCTACAACCTTATACTCTGATACTAAATTGTCACACCCACTCCTCGGAAGATAAATAAACCTACTCGGAGTGGTGCGACACAACTTACCTAATCGATAATTACCGTAATAATAAGGGATGCACTCCGCATTGCCCCAAAAATACATTACATTAATCATTAAATTAGTCCATGAGTTTCACAAATATGCCACTTAGGGATCCTCCGTCCCTATATACAAAATGTAAGTTAAACCATGGGATACCTCACCCCAACCATGAGTACAAATATGATAATCATCTGTTTAATATTACAAATCAAAAAATAGAACTCATACAAAAGATCTTCTTTCCTTAAAGGATTCTCCTCCTAGAACTAGTGGACCAAAGGTCTACCCCGATCTGTAATCTGTAACCACAAAGGTTACAAGAGAGTGGGCTTAGCATTAAAATAAAATATGATATAAAACATTTCTTTCATAAAAAATTTAAAGAAAAAGCAACATCACCCACACAAATAAGAATAGTTTTCATGATCCTCAAACATCATACTTTGAAACACATTTATCAAAGTAACTCGATAAACTCACATCCACGTGTTATATTTCCATAAACATTTTATATATAACACAAAACACCCAACTCACGTTTTACAGTGCCCAAGTAGTCATTTAACCTCACGACTGGGAGTTCTGACGGTATCGTTACCTCAATCATAATGCACTTTCATTTGAGTGGCGAGTGTGAGGGCCACTCATTATCACTAGTGGTAAGTGCTACTTGTCCACCACTGGACCACTGCCCAACTTAGGGGTTACAAATATAATCACCCACCAAGGGCTACGCCCCCAACGGGGTAACGTCTGTCCACCACTGGACCTCCACCCAACTTAGGGGTAATGTCTTTAAGCTACTAAACACCCACACAATGGGTAAAGCCTTTAAGGCTACAACACCCCCATACAAGGGTTCCACTCGGGATGGTTACCCACTAAAACTTGGCACACTCAAGCAAAATATCAAACACAAGATATATTTTTTGATCTCATCAAACCCATTATAAAATAGGACAACATTTGATAAAACCAAATATCAACTTCCTTTGAACATCCAAACATTCTTTAAGAAAGCACCCATGAGATCATCATAAAACATGTTATGGAAACATTTCAAGATAACACCATTTCCATATTTCAAGCAGTGTCCTAGCCATTTCTTGTATAGTTCTATTTTTCCTTTCAACTACACCGTTTTGTTGAGATGTCCTAGGTGCAGAGAAATTATGACTTATGCCATTCTCATCACAGAAAGTTTCAAAGTCTTTATTTATGAATTATCCTCCTCTATCACTTCTAATGTTGTTTATCATATAACCTTTTTATTTTGTAATCTTTTACATAGTTTAACAAAATGTGTGTGAATCTCATCCTTATGTGTGAAGAACATTACCCATGTATATTTAATGTAATCATCTACAACTACATAGGTATAATACTTACCTCATAAGCTTGCCTTAGATGTAGGACCAAAAAGATCCATGTGAAGGAGTTGTAGAGGCCTAGATGTTGATATATGATTCTTGTTCTTAAAAGATGTTCTACTTTGTTTCTCATATTGACAAGCATCACATACTTTGTCTTTAATGAATTTCGTTTTAGGAAGACCTTTTACAAGTTCATTTTTAGATAACTTTGTAATTAATTCTATATTAGCATGTCCTAATCTTCTATGTCATAACCAACTAGTTTCATTAATCATAGCTAAACATTTAACATTTTGAGATTTAATATCATCAAAATCTATTGTATATGCATTTTTATTTATATGGCAAAAAAGAGAATATTATTATCTTGAATATTTTCTACCCTACATGCATTGAATTCAAAGACAACTTTGTATCTTTTATCACATAGTTGACTTATACTTAGCAGGTTATGTTTTAATCTATCAACTAGCAAAACATTTTCAATTGCTATAGAAGAATTCTTACCAATGGTTCCAACTCTAATAATTCTACCTTTTGAGTTGTCACCAAAGCTTACGTATTCTCCTTTCTTTGATGTGATAGAAATGAATTTGTTTTTATTGCCCGTCATGTGTCGGGAGCATCCACTATCTAGAAACTATTTGTCCTTGTGTGGAGTTGACTTTAAGCACATCTACAAAATAAATGATCATACAGTTTTTCTTGTACTCATTTTTTCTTGGGTCCATTGATGTTAGTTCTAGTATGATGTAGGTTTTTTAGGAATTCATATTTTATTTTTATCTGGACAATTCTTCTTAACATGTCGTAGTCTACCATAGTGTTCACAACATGGTATTTCATGATTGGTTAGATCTTTTAGAAATTTTTAATCATTTGACTTCTCATATCCTAAGCCAACTTTCTTATAAACACGCTTTTGTTGACCTAATAGTTTGTTTAGATTTTCTTCACCTTTGGTAAACTTTGTGATAGTTTCGAAAAGATCTTTTGTTTTCACTTTTAAAGCTTCATTCTCTTTTTCTAGAAAGATTATTCTAACATTTTGTAAAGAGGTATAACTTTCATCTTTTATAGTTTCATTTAACGCTTGCATCTCTTCAAGTTCTTTTGAAAGATAAAAAACTTTCTTTTTAAGATTTTTGTTCTTCATCTCAAGTTTTTCAAATTCTCTATGTAGCTCATTGAGAGCATCGTAAAGTTCATTATAAAGAGAGTCTAAAGTTACCTCATTTTCAATATCAGCTTTTTCATTTGCCATAAGGCAAAAATTTGTAGTCTCTTCATCGCTTGATACTGATTCCTCTTGACTTGCATCTGAATCGTTCCAAGTAGATTTCATTGCTCGTTTGCTGAACTTCTTTGATTTATCTTTCTTTAGCAATGGGTAGTTAGCTTTGAAGTGTCTCGGCTTCTTGCATTCGAAGCAGACCAGGGGATCCTTCTTTGTTGAATTATTTTTTCTTGATTCATTTTTGTTGAAGTCCTTTTTGGAAGGTCTTTTTTTGAATTTTCTTGATTTCTGAATAAATCTATTGAATTTCCTGCTGAGAAGAGTTATGTTATCATTTTCATCTTCAGAATCCTCTTGGTCGGATGATTCTGGTTGTGAGCATTTTAATGTCATTCCTTTTCTTGGCTTTGGCTCCTCTTCATCTAGTCTTCCATTCATGACAATTTCATGAGTCATTAAAGAACCCATGCGTTCGTCAAGACCAAGCAAACTGAGATTCTTTGCTTTTTTAATAGCGGTGACTTTTGCATCCCAACTTTTTGGTAGAGATCACAAAATATTTCTCATATTTTCAACGTTAGTATACACTTTACCAAGAAATTTTAAAGAGTTAATAATATTGGTAAAATGTGTAAACATGCTAGAGATATTTTCATTGCTATTCATTTTAAATAACTCATATTCATGTACAAGCATGTTGATTTTAGAATCTTTTACTTGATTAGTACCTTCATAAGTTACTTTTAATTTATCTCAAATTTCTTTAGCAATATCACATATAGAAATTCTATTAAACTCATTAGGATCTAAAGAACAATATAAAAGGTTCATGACTCTAGAATTAAGTTGCATTTCTCTAATGTTATTATCATTCTATTCTAGTTCATCTTTTAGAATAGTTATTCCATCAATAACGTTGACTGGTCTTTTAGGACAATATACTGTAATTTTACATAACTCGTAATCTATGGTTTGTATGCATATTTTCATTTTAGTCTTTCAATAATTATAGTTTATTCCATTGAACAAGGGAGGTCTATTTATGGATTGTCCCACGGAGAGGGTGGTTCCAATAGAGATTACCACACGGATCCTCTTACACTATTAGGTTGAATATTTAGAGACGAGGCTCTAATACTAATTGTTAACTAAAGGAGAGGGGGGATGAATAGGGTCTTAAAAATTACTTTGAGATTTAAATAACTATTTAAAATAAATATATTCTAGCAATCTATATATGCAGGAAAACAAACAAGCAAGAGATTGAGAATAGAGTAAGAGAGTGACACTAAGATTTATAGTAGTTTGGCTATCCCAGCCTATATCCACTCCTCAAGCACTTCTTGATAATTTTTTCACTATAGATAAAGCACTTACGGGTGTGCTCCAAACCTTTACAAGATCCACACAACTGCGTTCCGAACCTTTCACTGCTTCTAGCACTTGTGATCTTTTACAGAAGATTATCGAAACTACATTCCAAAGCTCTCAGCTTCTACTACTTGAGATCTTCCCCTTTGTGTGCTACACCACATACAAAGATCAGTAGCAGGTGACTCACCTCTACTTTATAGAGTTGTTATAGTATTATTGATGTTATAATATCAAATAGAATGTACTCCCTTAGAAGAGCAGATAATACAATAAACTCACAAGAAAATAATAGCCAAAATAACAGAGTACGAACAGGAAAGCTGAGATGACTTTCCTTCAGGTTTTGTAGAATTTCTCACGAACTGATGTAATGTGATTGATATCTCGTTGATGATCTTCGTATCAGACTAAGAGTCAGAGTATGAGAATGAGAGTAATGGATTCTTTATATTTCGAGTTCTGTGTACTTTATTTTTAAGTTCTTCTATTCTTCGTTGCACAGCTACTCTTTAAATAGCCTTTGAGAAAGTAGTCGTTGTATGCCAACGATTTGATCTTCCTTGAATCAAGCTGATTGTTTGCTTAAATGATTCCATTTGATTCGATCTGATCTTCAAATTGAATTTTGATCTTCATATAGCCATTGCATTTAAAAAATAATTCAAAAAATAACGATGTGTCCAACTGTAATAAATCTCTAAAATCACGTAATTGATATTCCTTAATTTGTTCTTCGAATCTTGGTGATCTAATTTTGAAATATTTTGGGATCATTTCTATAAGTAAAATCGATCCTTTTAAATTCCAAAATTGATCCTTAAATCTCGCTGAAATTTAAACAGATCTCTGCGGGATTTGCGCACTGGTATCGCGCACTTGCGTCGACTCACATTGAGTTATGTCGACCCAAGTTTTTTAAATCACGAAATCTGTTTGATTTGTGTTGACCCATGTTCAATGTGTTGACTCAAATTGCTTCTGGCTTGGAATTCTTTATTCTGTGTCAACTCATGTTCAATGTGTGTCGACTCAAACGGTTGATGCCATTGTATCTTTGACAGGCCTTGACTTATGTCGACTCATGGGAGGTTTGTGTCGACTTATGCTGTCTTGTGTCGACTGAGATGTTGCATTGTGTCGACTTAGGCTGGCTTGTGTCAACTCACATATTTTTTATGTCGACTCATGTCCGTCTATCTGCCAAAGTACCAAAGAGATGTCTATGTTGTATTGACTCAAAAGTTCTTTGTGTCTACTCAAAAAGACTGAAAGCTTTCAAAAATGATTTCCATCGATTCTGAACTTTTAGGTCATGTTTGACAACTTCTTTAAAGATTCCTGAAATATCTTAACATCTCATTAACATATATGGTCAACCCCAATCATGGGTGTTAACCTTTCATGGATATTTAAATTTATTTGAATCATTTTTTATTTAACTATAAAAAGATAGGTTTCATAAAAATATTTAATCTTTATTAAGATTTTGTTTGTTATCATTAAAATCAATTAACTCATTATAAAACCTTGGGGCTAACATTTATTTCTTTCAAATTGATTTAATTCTTCTTGTATGGCATTTATTCAATATTCATCATTTTCGGCTTCTTGAAAGTTTTTGGGCACTATTTGAGATATGAATGCTATATTGATGAGTATAGGGTAGGTGGTCGGGCAGAATGAGGCCACGTGTACATTCAACCACAGTGGGACGACTGAGACAGCCGAGCATGAGTAAGGGTCCAGAGTATTCAGGCAGGTCCCGAGAGGCCGAGAACCGACCAGAATTATGAAGCCCCGACCGAGCCCTAGGGGCCCGGCTATGGGCCGACCCCCTGCGACCGTCAAAAGGGTCGAGAGGACTCTCAAAGAACGATGCCGACCAGAA
>JAUTBS010265279.1:0-11160 GCA_032361285.1 Aequorea victoria
GGGATTTGGCCGAACCACTATAAACCTCGTGTCTTGTGGTTTGCTTATTTCTTTCCCTCATCTCTTTACTTTTGTGCTTATGTGATTGATTATATTTGTGCACACACACCTTAGATTGCTTTATATTGCTTCCGCACTTAGATTTTATCTAAGACTTAAAAAGAGTTTAAAAAGCTTTAAGTTTGCCGTTAAATCTATTCACCCCCCTCTAGATTTCATATATGGGTCAACACATATGTCAATGCTTGAAGTATGGGAGTAGCTGGCTTATTCACCTCTGTGACCAATAGGGTGCTCATCTCATGGTAGAGGCTTTTGAGCTCCTCTACTAAAATCTTTCTTAAGAAGGTAACTACTTTGGGATTCCCATACTTATCAGTGTGTTATATCTTCATAGGATTGATGCCATCGTCGTACATCATTGCTTCTACATGATTAGTTAAGGTTAGGAAAGGCCTCCTATCTTCCCAAACTACCTCCACATCGTATTCATTCCAGAAGATAAGACATTGGTGTAGAGAAGAGGGTACAACAAGACATGTGTGTATCAAATCCTTTCTAATAGGAGATTATAACTAGAACAAGAGTTTATCACAAAAAATGGAGTTGTTAGGATTTGTGTACCTATTGTTAGGTTCATGATGACTATCCTTTGAGAAGTTGTCATTCCTCTAGGAAAATTTGAAATACTTGTGCTAGAATGTAATAATAGTCTTGAGCAGTTGTCATTCTTCTAGGAAAATCTGAAATACTTGTGCTAGAAGGTAATAGATCCTTCTCTCCTTTGCTCAACTTCACCATGACCGTCCTTAGCATTGGATTAGTTGTTGAACCATTGTCCACTAGAAGCTTGTTGATAGGTGCTCCTTCTACATGTCCATAAAGATATAAAGGTCGGATGTGTTGTGCCATGTGAGGAGCATGCCTTTCAAAAAGCACACTTGCCACTGAGGGTCTACTCCTGCCTTCACTCTCATCCTTTAAGACAATCACAGAAGGTATAATTTCTTCCTTTTATGATTCTTTCAGAATTTCAGGAGTTTTTCCTTGCATAGAGAAAGGTTGACCTTCTTTGACCATGAAGCTTCGGATAAGAACAAAAACATTCGGCAAGGGAGTGTTGTTGTGGGAACTTACTTTCTTTTGCAATAGGTCCCCTTGCCTTTCTCTTCTAGAATTGAGATTATCTTCTTCAAAAGGGCATTCTTCCATTGAGTTTTGGGTGGCTCTATACTTTCCACCTTCTACTCAGAAACTGCTATATTCTTTTCAGAAACTGTTACCTTCTGTTTTGGACGATATTCCACTCTTATCTTCTTCTTTACTGGAGAAGTTACGCCTGCTTTCTCCTGGAGTTCCATCATTGGCTTATTTCCCTTGTCACCCTCTACCTCCGTACACTTCATTTACTACTTGCCTTATTCTTTAACGCCTTCTCTTCTGAGATTTAGTCAATGGCCTCTCATGCCTTGGGAACTTTGTATTGGGACCGTTCACTAGCATCGGAAAGCATTAACACACACAATGAACGAGGATTTACATGGTTCGGCTCAATAGCCTACGTCCACGGAGAGCGGAAACAAAATGAGAATCAATATGGTGGAGAAATACATCAATGGAGGAGGAGAAACACTCTCACTCTACACTCAACACTCTCTGTATTACACATTCTCACACACTCATATACAATAATGGCAGAGCAGAGCTCCATGCCTCAATCCCTCGATCGAAACCGATCGATCGCACACCACAGAGCTTACATTGCTCTGGGTTCCTTGGTTCCACCCAACTCTGGTTTGCTTCAATGGCAAAGCTTCCCTTTTATAAGCCAAGAAGAAGGCCTCTGATGCAGCACTCCTTATCTCCAACGAATCCATGAAATCTGATCCTGATCAATTGATCAGATCTTCCAAACCCAATCCTCAAGGATCTCCTCTGCGCATGGGATGGATATGGAAATCCATATCCTCAGCATCAGTCCAAAAACCAATCTTTCAGTTGATTGTTTCTTCAAGCCTCAATCTTCAGTTTGTCAATAAAGGCTGCATATGGCAGCTGAGGCATGCGTATGATGGGGATGGATTCCTCACACTATTATTCCCGTGGGACTATGAAACCCATTGAATGGGTGAATTTGAAAACCTCACATAAGATTGTATTGAATTTCGTGACCATATTATCCCTAATTTTTTTAAATAAATCCCAACATGCCCCTATTTTAAATAATCTTCCTCACTCATCTTCTTTCTCTGGGCAAATGCTCTGGTCAGGGTTGTAAAGGAGAAGAAGAGTGGGAGGGAGAATTTTGGGCACCTGGTTGATGTTGAGTTTTGTCCGATGTGTCGCCGTCTAGCACTAATTCGTCCACTACGCCGCCGCTAGTTCGTCGCTACAGATTAAACAAAACCCTAACCGAAGTTGTTCTTAGCCTCGCCGTCGCATTTATCGTCGTTTGATGGTCCATACCTCTCCGGAAGCGCCGCCGTGAAGGTCCATACATCGCCGTCGCAGATGAACCAGAAAAAAAAATAGAAAATAAAAAAAGGAAAAGGTAAAGGAGAGAGTGAGGTACCAAAGAGAGTGCTGAGATGAGTGGACCAAAAAATGTTGAGATGAGTGGACCAAAAAATATATAAAAAAATGATCAAAAATATATATTATTTCTTCCAAACAAGTATTTATATTTTTTTATGTAGGAGTAATATTGGAAAAAAATAAAACTAATCAAATTCTACCTTGACAAATCAAACATGAATTTGTGTAGTTCATTGTCCAATCCCATTAAAATCAAACATAAAAATATTAATCTCACCTCATTATTAATCACACCTCATTCATAATTCTTATATTAATACCACTTAATTATTAATCTCACTCAATCTATACTGGTTACCAAACGAAACCTGAATAGACTCCTTCCGACCAAAACATTTTTAGATCCTTCTTGTTTGGATTAATCCGAACAGACATACCAGCCGACTTATTCACTCTCGTGCCGAACCAAGTTCTTTCAACACAAGAGTTTGGAAGCAAATGAAAGAAATAAATCCAAGCAAAGACTAATTCAAATACCCTAGTAATTCGGGATAAAAGGCTTATCCCAGTAAGGTGGAATTTCAATAGACATAAATCCCATTGAACGCTCTCAGGAGTCAAAACCAGCTTATTCTTCTTTTGAAAGGAATAGACAAAAAAAACAGAAAGTACACATCAACCATTATTCATAAGTTAAAGTCCTAATTGTTCTATTAAATTTTGATTTTAAGTATCGGAGTACTTTCTCACCACCCACCAGCCTGACTCTGTTTTGCAGAACTGTGGAGTAAATCCGTAGTACTCACCTATTCCAAACTTCAGACTGAAAGAGAGTTTTTGCCCTTTACTCATTTGTTTTTCCACCTAAACAAATTAAAATACTGTCATATTACTCATTGATAACTAATATTTTATTAGCCAAATTCACTTAGTGTGGTTACCAATAGTTGACTTCAAAACCTTTTTGCTAACCACACTTTATCAAAATTTGGGAATAAAATTTTTAATTACATTACTGAATTAACCATGTTTTTTTTTTTTTAATAAAAAAACATGGAAAATGGTTGTTAAGCCTGCTGGGATGTGAATGCTAAATGATACAAGTCTCTCTTACCCCATGCTCTGTCAATAAAAGTTTGCTATGCCCAACGTGCGTTCCATTTATGCTCTTCTTGTTATAAAAAAAAGAAAAATAGATAAACAAATAATAGTAGTTTAAAATATAAAAAAAAAAAGATCATAAACTTGTTGAAACTGATAGAGAAAAAAAATAAAAAAATAAACAAAGATTCAGGTCAAGCATGCCAACTGCATTGTTGAGTCCTTCACTTCGTTTAAAAGGTCACTAGACATGGCTGAAGGTATTCTATGGCCTTTCAAAATTCTCTGCGTTGCTATTTTGGCCAATTGATAGTTCAACACAATCACTCTCTCGTCGTCCAAATCAAACCTCAAGCACTCTTCCCTACAGTTTTCTACAAGCCAGCGCAATTGTTTCAGATTCTCTACTTCCGCCCCATTCACTTTCTTCACCTGCTCAAAACATAGTTAATTTAGAGTCAATTTGTTTGGAACTCCAACTTGGTTATCATGCATAAAGTACAAACTTGGGAACTTAGATTATTGCTACAAACCATAATTCAACTATTTCCAAGGTTTCTATTAAGAATTTACAGAGAAAAGAAAAAGGTAGAGAAATATGACTCTGTTTTGACCATCCACTATATGTTGACTCAATGGTGTAACCAAGAAAATTATTCAGTGGCGTGATTCAATAAATCCTAACTATGTCAAATATTTAATTATACACGACTTGTCAAAATAAAATATAATATTGTGAATTACAAATAAAAACAAAGGTTGGAACTATTAATATTATTGGTTTACTTTTATCTAAGCAAAAAAATGCATCACAACTAATACAAATTCTCAACAAAACAATTGATTTTTTTTTTAAATGTTGACACCATCCTTATATTATTCACAATATTTTACTGCTGTCGACAACTTAAATGTTTAAAAATCTTATATAATTATCCATAAAAAGATTTTGTAAAAAGTTTTTGAGTGAGGTCAATTGAACCCACTCAAAGACCATGTGGCTACGCCCATGTGTTGACTTCCGATCCAGGAAACTCCATTAAGTGACAAATTGTTGTTGCCTTGGTCACCTATCTTATTCTGCATCACCTGTTTAGAAATACTGTATCTAGGCAATATATACATACATCAACAGAAATATGGACTCTACCAAGGCCAGGGTGGAATAGATACAAAGTCTTAAACAAAAAGAAAAACAATGGTACCTGTAATTCAGCAAGACGCTCATAGCCCACATTGATGTCATCCATCAGAACCTGAAACTCAAACAAAAAGCAAATAATACCCAAGGTTTAAGTAACTGCTCAAAATGACTAGCTCTTCTTGTGCAGTTGCACCCAAAAGAACAAGAATAAAAACCCCAAATTTTCTCTCAAATTGACACAACAAAACTAGCAGACATGGTCATTAGCCAGCGTGCTTATAAGCAGATTCTACAGGCTCACAGGGGGACACTTGACGACCAATAGGCAAGTAAAATTAATGATGCATGGGCCAACCAGAATTTTTGTTCTGCGGTGATTTAAAACTCAATTTGTGGCAAGCTTTTGGCTCTTTTTGATATCAAGGGGGACACCGTGCGCTGGTGGTCCACCAGTGTTTGGACCCGCTGCTTAAGTACCATAAATTCAGTTGCGGGAGGTGAAATGTTAAGAGATGTTTGGAGAATGGTGGATGTTGGTGTTGGTGCAGCCATGTTAGGGCCGTTGCTAGCGCTGTTTAGGTTAGGAGGGTTGGAAGTACCAGTGGGTGGTAGATTATGGATGGGCTCAGTCTTGATGGTGGAGGGTCCATACTTATCCGTATTAGTTCCTGTGAGGGCAGCAGGAAGCAATTGATGGATGGTTGAAATCACATGATTCATCTGATTTTGAGATGATGTCAAATTAACTGGGACATGAACAGAGTTATTCAACTCATGACATGGGGCACTGGGACTGGACACAAAGACGCTAATTACTTGCGAAAATGTTTCCAGCAGCGATGGGGCAACAAGTGGATTCTTGTACCAGGTCAGAATTAAAGATTCTCAGACATACCAGTTGGGATGTAACAACATTCTTCGAGAGTCTGTCGTGTACACCTTGGGGTGCTTCCTAAAAGTAGCAAGGGAATACACCGTTTGGCCAGTGGTTAATGGATTAAAAAGTCTTGTGCATTTTCTTTCTATTCGTGTAACCAATCCAAAAGATGATTTCAGCAGGGTGTGCAGTTGAGAGATGGATTGATCTCCTACGCTACCAGTATCTATAGTTTGGGAATTGCGATCTGCAATAACTTGATGATTTTGACCAAGCCCTAGCCAACACTTGGCATATATTCATTGTATAGCATCACCCAACATTCTCAGATGGACAGGCAGTACAATCATACAATAACGACTATAGGTCATATTTTGAGCTAGCATATTGAATCCTCATGATTTTCGTGAGAGCTACATGGCATTAGTAGAGTTCGATGACTTTGAACCTTGTATCAAGGTAGCTCCATTTGAGGTTGCGTAGGCCAGATTGTTTAGGTCAACAATCTTTTGATCAAGTTGAGACTTCAGCCCTGAAATCCAACCTATTACTTGTAACCAAGTATTACTATGACTTGAACATACAACCTTTGCTTGCAGTGCAAGATCATCAAAAGAGATGTAGGATCTCTTAGGATATGAAGCAAATGACAGCTGTTGAGAGTCTTGGGACAGCTGTTGAGAGTCTTGGGACAGCTGCTAGGAGGTGTTCAACTTGATTTTCTCTTCTTCTCTCCTTATAAAAGGAGACACTCAGCATTGAATCAAATAAGGGTGAGAAGGTAGAGTACATGAGAGAGCATTTGATTGAAAAGAAATAGAGGGTTTCTATTTTTCGTTCTTCTTCTTGATTTATGCTTATGTTTTTATTATTGAAGAACATTGTATTTCCTTCGATCATCTTCTTGATCATATAGTAAAGAGTGTGAGTCCATGGACGTAGGCACAGTTTGTCGAACCACGTATATTGTGTGTCGTGTGTGTTTACTTGTAATTATTATTATTCTTTCTTTTGTTCATTGTTTGATCAATTCGGGTCCGTGGGCGAATTGAATCAACCGTTAGTCAACCCCCAACACATAACTCATAATTGCTCTCTTCTTTAGTGCTATATTTTTTTCATCCGTCATTGGTGCGATATACCTCCCCCTGCTCGAAGACAAGTTTCGATTATTGATGTAGCCTCTTATCTCTATCTACTAGAGAAATTCCTTCTATACCACTCAACAGAAGGAAAATTCCCATCAAGTCCAGTGGTTAAGGCGAGCTTGTAGCCGCGTGGTAGGTGCACGGTCACATGTTCGATTTCTCCTGAGATCAAAACCATAATTTAAGTGGGAGGCCGTGGTAGTGGGATCCTGTGCTAATCTCCTATCAGGATTAGTCGAACTGCGCGTAAACTGGCTCAGACACCTGATTATCAAAAAAGAAAAAGAAAAAGAAAAAGAAAAGATAGATTGAGTACAAGTGGGCTCATTCAAAATTCCAAGTAATAAATTTCCAATGAGGCTTGCAGCGTAGTCCAATCCACCATTCTCAGTCTATGTTACCCAGAACGTAGATCGTTCTGGTACGAGAACACGGTATGTCACATGCTTTAAATTGTGGTACGGTAGGGATAAGCTTCTATAGTTTGTAATATTAGAATGTATTTATTTCAAGCGATAGCCATCCCATAAAATAGAGTATTTTCCCCTTCAAATTACTCATATAAAAACACATCTAGGAAGCATTCTAACCAAATTGGTTTTACATCTTGTCTTGCTAAAGCTCCCGTTTCTTTAGAGTTTAGATTATTACATTCGATTTTTTCTCCTATAGACAATGTGAAAGGAAAAAAATTAAGAAAAGATTGGGGGATTGCTTTGAATCGCTAAATTTACCATTTTGGAATGAAAGTGTATTATGTTTCGAAATGTACGTTCCAAAACATAAATCGCCAGGGGTGAGCATTTTCTGGTAACATAGGTCCAAAGCTCTAAAGGGACATTTAAAAAGTTAGGTACACTAGAGAACTCATTGAAAGTTGCAAACCAGATTGACATAGTTTAACATTAATCTATGCCCAGAATGATACATCCCATTCTCAAGGATTCTATCAATAGCTTCTTCACTAAATATGGACGAACCATTTTCGTTAGTTACCGTCATACCACATCTAATAGATCATTGCCCCAATTCTTCTCGGCCCATGCTTTCAGGTAATGAGCTTGTTGTCAAGGAATTCACCAACAAAAGCATGCTCCCAGTTACGAAGTCCTTTGTTGGACATTTCCAGGGCGTTATTATACATGCCATTTTCCACATACCCAACATTATGAGCTTTTATTTTGTACTTTTGAGTAAAATTCCTTTGTTCCTGCTGGTAGATTAGTTTAATTAGTACCGCTAGAGAAACATGACTCTAGAAGGTTAATTAGAGCTATGAATCGCCTGGATTGAACTTTATTTTGATGTATCTAAAAACTAATTATTGGAATCTACTCATATGCCCTATTCTCCTTTTGGCCTGCAATCTTTTACAGGTGGTTGATTAGTTCCAGTCCTTTCTGTTTCTCTTATTCCTGGAGCAAACAGCATCTTTCTTTAGGATTAAGGGTGATCCAGCTACAAAAATGCTAACCAATTCTTGTTTTCAGTTTTGGTTGGTTGCCCTACCAAATTTATAAGATTGGCACTTGACGGTCCAACCAAAGGCAGCTGGACATAGGCTAGCTTTACAGTGGACAGTCCAACCAAACGAGTAATTTTTACTTGGTCTGGGACTATATGATTGTGCGGGGGTGAATCCGCATTGTTGTATAGAACGTATGGAAGCGTAACCAGGCCCAAGGCTCCACGTCGTATGGTCTGAAGGTCCTGCAAAAGAGAGCACAATCACTGTCCGGTGGGGTGTTCTCGCCGGAATCCCCCTCTGATGGTTAAGTTAGCAAGAAGCCTTAGAACTCAAATCAGGAGGCAAGAGTTCAGAAATTTAGGGTGTGTGTAGAAATGCACATACCATCATGGGTTGACGAACTCTGGTATTTATAGGGAAGGATGAACAGGTGGAGTAAGTTGACTTTGCTATGGATTTTCGTACAGGTATGACCGCCTCCATTCTCTGCAAAGTCATCCCTCTGTCTCTGTAGGGCTCCTGATGACGTGTTGTAGGTGTTGCAGGCATTAAATGCACATTTAATGCACATTAAATGCCCCATGTTCCCGGCTCGGCCCTTCTCTCTAGAACTCGACCGTGACATGTTTCCTTTATCTCGACCAATCGAAAATGCTCGGCCCATGTTCTATGACGCCGAGGTACCTGCATGGTCGGCCCTTGCTCTTCGCGGAATGGGCTCATTCTGAGCTGTCTTTCTTTATAACCCGATCCATATTCTATGGGCCCCGGTTTAGGCTTGGAGCTTGGGTCATTCTGAATCGGACTCCTTCAATGATCTAGGACGATTTTAGTCATATATTGATGTGGGACCTATACACTTTGTGGTGGGTCCTATACCAGTGTGTGGCTGGGATCATTGCTCCCGGACCGTTTAATAATTTTTCCAACCAAAGACCATATCATATACTTACAACAGCTGTATTTGGTATCACAGTCTAAGACAACTGCTTTGACTTGGTCCTCACTTGGTCATATCATATATCTAGGACAGCTGCTTTGACTTGTTTCTCAATCCTTAATGATTAATTGACCTAGTTGAAGCTAAACAGCATTCACTCAATAAGACGTCAAAGTTTAGCCCCAAAGGCTGTGATTTTTTTTTGTTTTCCTGCCGGGGCGGGGGGAATTCAACTTGTTGCAAATATACTATGTACTTGGTCTACATATTCACGTATCTCAAAAGTCACAACTACTTTCAATTTCTTAGACAGATCAAAAGACCTGAAGTTAACTGTGTACCAACTGCTACTACACTATCATATATGCTAATTTTTCCTAACCTTCCTTAGAAAGCTTGTGGTTGAAGTTTTTTCTTTTTCTTGATAACCGGATGTCTAGGCCATCTTGCGCGCACCTCGACTAATTCCGAATTCCTGAAGTTAACGGCCGGATAAACTTCTAGTGGCGTTAAGGGGAATCGAATTAGTGACCATTGGGGAGTGCACCCAAGGTCTGATTAGCTGAACTATCCCTCAGGATTTATTACAATTTACAATCACGAAAGAACCAGAGAAATGCACCGTGGAGCTTATAAGTTGATGGAGTCCTCCCACATTGCCAAAGGGACCAGGAGAGAGGGTAATTCTAAAGTTGTGAGGTTGGGTTTCATAAATTTCAAGAGAACAATCTATGAGGCACCCGGGGCTTGTCTAGTGTAGACCAAAGAGTTCCTGCTAGGATCATAAGAATGCATTTTCATGATTGCTTAGTGGGAGGTGGAGTATCATTTTCAGTTTTTACGGTTTGGGAATAATTGTATGTGCAATGAAGTACTTCTAACATGAAACATTGTCGAGTATTCATTTTCTTCTGATACTCAGGGTGGGATGGGATGTGATGGGTCGGTCGGTCAATCCTACTGAACTCCTTACCAGAAAATAAGGCACAGAAAGATGCTCCTCCTAACAATCCTAGCGCCAAAGGCTTCAAACTGATTGATACAAATAATAAGAGTTTTTGGAAAATGTCCAGGAGTTGACACTCACTTTTGCAGCAAGAGAGAGTGTGTTCATCTGGTAAAGTCACATTACTTAATTTGATTCTAATTACTCTGTGATTTTCACTTTGTGTATTAGTCCGGTAAGTTTGAGCGCTACATAGTTCGTGGTGGAAGTGGATCTCTCGAGAATCCGATGCTCTCCTAACCTCCCACGCCTTCTGCCAATGTTTAAGCACTTGCACAAAGTTTTGCCAGAAAAAGGACTATTATCACTAGAGGACTTGGTCACTCTCTCAGGTTGCTCTATCATTTCTGAATCAACATGTTGATAAGATTGATGTCTCTAGTTTCTTAATTTCCTGCATTGAAGGGTGCCATCTTTTCCCTTGCAAGGGGGGGGGGGGGGGGGGGGACATTCTATGGAGTTTCTCACTGTTCATCGCTGCTTTGCTCAGGAGGCACGCTAATTTTAGCAGAACTGGGATGCCTGATCCAACGCTAAATTTCCAGTTGGCCCGGAAGGTAAAAGGCAAATGCCTGCGTCGGCGTGGACAAAGCAGAGCCAACTGTTGTCATGGACAGATTTACCCCGACCGGTTTAGACAACAAATATTACAAGGGACTTCTGCAAAACAAAGGTCTATTCATTTCTGATCACACTCTTTTATCGAATGCTGTTACTAGAAAGCATGGGCTCTTTAGCCAAAATAAGTAAGTTTTTGGACTTTAATAACAAAATAGAAGGTTTTAAACTTTATTCTCAACTTATGTAAAAATGTGTTTGCTAAACACGTCTTTGTCCCATTAAAAGCGTGTTTGCTAAACACGCTTTTTTACTGGTTTCTAAATATAGAAGGTCTTTAATTGGGTCGACTTATGTGAGGTCTGGATCGACTCACATATGCT
>JAUTBS010265501.1:0-11154 GCA_032361285.1 Aequorea victoria
AACTGTTGCATTTGAGATCTCCCGATCGTCTCGTTTATTATAAATTTATGTCGTGCATTGTAAATAGCCTTTATAGTGGTTGCATTATGAGCATCTATTTGCTTCAAAGTTACTAATATCTCCTTCGGTCTAACCATACTCTTCGATATATCAACCAACATTGATACTTCCTCCTCTGTTAATCTCCCAGCATATGAATGTCCTTTCAAATGATCTGCAACTGGATGATTATAAAAAATCACAAACTACATACAACATCCAATCGTCATTCGTCGACAGATTTTTATCTTTCAAAGCAAACAGACAGCCACATTTCTTTGTGCTCGTAGTCTTCAAGTCTTTCATCTTTCTAGTTACTCGGTATTCACCACCCTTGTCACATCAAAGTGTAACCCTCGGTCGCCTACTGTTCGTATCGACATCTAACGTTTTAATGACAACAATAAAGTCATTTCTTTTTCCAACATCATGAGCCTAATTGATCAAGGAATCTCGGCTCTTGAATATCTACAAATGAAATTTGTAATTGTAAAAATTTATAACTTGTCTACAAAATAATTTCATACAAGTACATTATTAAAATCGTACCTTGTACGTTAAAAACTCACTTTTGTAGTCCAAATGATCTTGAACTAATCTTTGTTGCTTCAAATGATCCATTGACGATTATAGTGATAATAAACGTGAGAGTATAATGTGATGAGAAAAATACAAAAGAATATGGATGGACAAACTGATGTTAATAGGTAATGTCTGATTAGTGATTAGGTTAATAGGTGAGTGAGTGTACTTAGCGAATTTCATTAGGTTTGTAATTAAGTGTGTTTATTTTAGTAATTTTATAAAAAGGTAATTTTATATTTAAAAATTTAATTAAATAATGAGTGTACTTAGAAATTTGATTAGTGTTAATAGAATCACCCCGCAACCACCCGTGTCCATTCGAGTATTATTCAGTGATTTTAAAATATTACGTGACATTATTTATGTAATATTCTTATTCAATGGTACAACAAAAAATACTTTAAATAGGATAATACTAACCAACTTTTATTTAATAGATAAAAAACAAAAATAAATCACTTAATATGTATTAAATATTTTTATTTATTAAAAATATCTTGTCAACTTTAAAAGTAGTCAACAATTTTCAGTCTCATTCCTCTTCACAAAGTCATGGGAGGTGTTGCACTATCCAAGGATCGTGCTTCATTACCTTTTAGTATCAAGATAAATACTAGGGAACACTCCACACTAAGTCTTGTTACGTTATTTATTTATTTACTTTTTTTTTTATTGTTGCCAATCTCATTTTTACTGTAAAATTGAGCTTAGTATTGGCTTATCTCAAATTACTTTTGTTATTCAATCTATTTATTTTATAAAATACGTTAACAAAAATCATTCTTATAAAATATAGACGGTTAATTAAAAAAATCATGTCTTCCTAATAAATATAATAGTATAGCAATTAATATTCGATTAAACTAATTTTTAGCATGAATATTCTTTTAACGGTTCGAATCATGAAAAAAAATTGACTTTTAAGAGATTTATTTTTTTTAGAGAAAAAGATTAAAAAGAAGTTAAATTATTTGAGATAATTTATTTAGAATAACTTCTTTCTTTTTTGCTTTTTGTTTAAATGTTTAATATGCCATTTTTTTTTGCTTTTAAACTGTAGTGTTTAGAAAAACAGAATGACTTTTTTATTTTGTTTTTGAAAGTATAGTTTTTTTTTTTTTTTATATCGAGTGTGTTATAATCATTTCATTTAAAAAAATTACATTGCTAGGGATGTAAATAGTTTTTTTTTTTTTTAAAGTTAAATAATTTTTTAGAATGCCAAACAATATAATTTAAAATTTAATTTTTTGTAATTTCTTTTAATTCCAAACAGAGACAAAGTTCGATCCTTTTTTGTTTAGAGTGTTTTAGCCCCTGTTGGTACTAAAAAAAAATAAATCATTAACACATGTTTTTAGAGAAAATTATTTTTAGTGACTCAATAGTATTACATCAGCATGTTTAATGTATATGCTTTTTAATGTAAAGTTATATTCACTTGAAATAATCAATGTCTCCTAATATAGGATTATTTATTAAAAATGTAAACACATAATGTACATGTAAAATCCTGTAAAATCTAAGAAAATTAAATATATTTATTTAATTAATAATTCAATTAATCAATTAATTAATAAGTGGTTAAATAAAAAACTTAATTAATGAGATAAGTTTTGAAAATTCTAATTTAATTAAAAACTTAATTAGACTTTAATTAATTTGCCTAGTTAATAATCAGTTAATTAAATTAAGAAAAGATGAATTAAAGTAATTAGGAAAGAAGGAAATAAAAGAATAAAGAAATAAAAAGAGAAAAGAAATGGAAGCTCAGTTTCATTTGGCAGCCAATGTGATTTGGTCAACCCACATCCCTCCTTTATGGGCATTTGTTGAGTGAAATCAGGGATCACCCTGATTTCGTGGGAAGCTTCCAGTTTTTACAGGATCCCCTCCCCCATTGTGGTTCCTCACGTGACCCATCTCTCTCTCTCTCTCAATCCTCTGTCTCTCTCAATCTCCCAGCCCTCTGTATCTCTATCTCTCTCAATTCCTGTATTCTTCTTCTCCCAAACCTCTGTTGCTCTCGACCTCTGTGCCCTCCCAACCAAACACTGCCATCATCAGCCATCAGATCATCGCATCATCATCATCTTCCTCAAAGTTTGGCATCACCTTGGGTGATTTCGGGTGAGTGCCTCTGTTTCGTTTTCTGTTACTGTATATTTAGAATCACACACACACATAGGTGAATTATGATGATAGGATCACGCTTAGATCACCAAGCATGCGAATAAATAAGATATTTAGATCATGAGAATAACAAATCAAACATTATGTATTATATATATATATATAATAGTAAACATATTACTATAACAGATTTTATATAAATGTATAAAACATTATATAAACATCATTCATGCAAACTGATCACCCAAACATATGTAGATATGTTATTTAATGATGTTTATGTTATTAGAATCAAGAATCAATCAAATATAACCAAAATAAATTAATATTACAGTAAGTATATATGTATATATATATGTATATATGTATATATATATATATATATATTTATCACAATAAATTATAATTGTAACTGGTACATAATAACATAAATTACATCTAATAAAATATGTCCAAAATACCCCAAAATATGATAATCCATTATTAGATTTAATTAAAATAATAAAAATAAAACAAAAACCAAGAAAAGCCGAGGTTGGAACAGCCTCCCATGGCTGCCTCGCCTCTGTGAGTCGACTCGTGCCTCTGGTAAGTCAACTCATGAAGCTTGGGAGGGAAGACCCCGAGCCTTTGGGTCGACTCATGGTTCCCATGAGTCGACTCATGGTGGTTGCCAGCCTCTGAGTCGACACAAAGGCTCTGTGTGTCGACTCATGAGCCTCTTCCTTGGCCTATGAGTCGACCCACAGCCTCTTTGAGTCGACTCACGGTGCCCCTTGGTAGCCTTGGGGTCGACCCAGCACCCTTGGACATCGACCCTTGGCCTTGGCCCTCGACCTTTGACACTTGAACCCTCTTGGGTCGACTCACAGTGAGCTTCAGTGGACCCATGGCCCCTTTTGTACACCCTGTGAGTTGACACAAACCCTCTGGTGTTGACTCATTGATGCCCAGTGACACCCGATGCCATGACAGACCCCTTGGGTCGACTCAGAGGTCCCATGAGTCGACCCACCAGCCCTGACCAACCTCTGTGAGTCGACCCACACGCCCTGTGAGTCGACCCATCCTCTGCTTTTGGCCTCTGTGAGTCGGCACAGAAGGCCCTTGTGTTGACTCATGGTCGGCACCTTAGAGAAAACTTTTAAAAAATTAAATTAAAATGCTTAGGCCCTGTTTGGGCAGTGGTTTAATAGACAAAATAAATTAAAATGAATTAATTTAACACCAGAAACACAAATGGGAAAAAATAAAATAGGTTAAGGGACCGTTTGGTAGTCCTATGTTATATTTTAACCTTATTTGATAGTTTATTTTGTTCCATTGTATATCAGGTTGTGATTTTTCTGGCATTATCCATTCCTAGAGTTTAGCTTAGACATCAGGTGAGTAGTCCCATGCTATTATCTTTCAATAAATTCTCCTATCCCCAAAACTTTATTCAAATGTATAACTTTAAACTGTTTTCTACAAAACCTTTTTAAACAAATCCTTGAACAAATGTTTTTAATTATACTTATCTATGCAAACATCTATATATTTGTTTTACTTATACTTTTATGCAAATGTATAATATAAATTCTTAAAGAAAAGATGTGTATGAATTAAAGTCTTGATGTAAACACATGGCATATATGTTTTCAATAATAAAGAAAAGAAAAAGAGAAGATGAAATTCTTATATATATGGTGCGATCATGAGATGAGATTATTGGGATGTGAAACAAGTCCAAGGAATAATTCCTCTTCGGGGGTGACTTTGGCCAGCTAAAGAAAAGAACCGGTTTGAATCCGTGTTGACTTTAGTTGACTAAACGGTTAAGGGACAGATCCGGGTGAGTCCTGTGACCTTAACTGAAATCGTGTAGAGAATAATTCTAGGTGCCAACCCGTGGTGACTCTAATGTCGATATGGATCCATGGGTCGACAGTAGACCCCGAGTATATGTGGCATTGTTACTTTATTTGTGCATAATTGATATCTGTTGTACTTCATTTATTATTTCCACTCGTGTATGAGCATGTCGCATTTACCATATAATTATGATTTTGACACTATATGATTGAGGACACTTGACGTCCAACTTAAAAAGGAAAATATGGATTTTCAAAGTGAATGAAAATGAAATGAAAAGAGATGAACTGAAGGGTTGCTGTTTACCCATTTTTCTTACACTACTGTATCATCATGCCATATTATGTTCTTATATATACACTTTACTTTCATCCCAGTTTTAGAACTGTATTGTACTGTCATGATTCTATTCACAAGTCATACTGATGTTGTCCTTAACATTTTTAGGTAGTCAGTGAGATGTTGTAAGTGATGGACTACTGTGGGGGATCATTGCTGCTTGACCTCTAGGACATTTCATTATTTCATTATTATTTTGCTTCTACATAGTTTATATTATCACTTGACATTGTGACACTTGGATTATTGATGTTGTTGACATCATTGGAGATTTTATGGGCTGTTGACCCAAGTTAATGAAATTATAGTTTAAATAATTAAATACATGGAAATTAAATCTCATTTAAGCTTATAGTAGCTTATTGTGAATAAGGCTTACTTGGCTTGTTGGGCTAAGGCCCATAATCTATGGCCGGTCACCATTCCCAAATTGGAGCGTGACAAGCTTGGTATCACAGCAAAAGTTTTTCAATAGTTAAAAAGTTAAAATGAATATTGTATCATGTCTAGAAGAGATCTGGATCCCCAGCGTCCTGTTAGTGTGAGTATTTGTATGTTGTTCATCATGTTATCTCACACATATTCTTGTATTGCTATATTGTGATTTTGTTAGATGGCTCACCCTAGATGCAGCACGAATGTTAGAAGTGCATCGCCAGCTGAAGGTGCACAAGGGTAGAATACCCTGAATCCCACTCCTATAGTTGAGACTCCAGTGGCTCCAGCAGCCCCAGCTGTACCAGTTGCTCCACCTGCCCCAGTTGCTAACGAGACTCTGCAAACTCTTCAGGCACTAGTGGGCATGCTGGCTGGATAATAGGCTCAGCGAAGAACAGTTAATGAAGACAGAGCTATGACCATGGACAAAGGGTCAGTGTTTGAGAAATTTATGAAGATTCGTCCCCCAACTTTCATAGGGTCAACAAATCCAGATGATGCAAAATGGTGGAAGCTTGAGATCGAGAAGATTTTCTAGCGTTTAGGTTGTGTCGATGATATTAAGGTATCATTAGTGACCTACGTACTTCAAGGACCTGCAGAACATTGGTGGCGCATGATTAAGCGTCAGTTCGAAGGAAAGGAACAAGAGCTCACCTAGAAGAAATTTTTGGAGCTGTTCGACAATAAGTTCTATCCGGTAGCCATCAGGAAGTAGAAACAGATTGAGTTCTTATCATTCGAGCAGAAGGGAATGACGGTAGCCGAGTATGAGGCGAAGTTCGCAGAGTTATCAAGGTTCGCACTGCAGCATGTCACAGATGAGGCGGACAAGGTGACTATGTTCGAGAGGGGTTTGCGCCCTGCCATCCATAACTGTGTGTCAGTGCTCGAGGTAAAAACTTTATCTGAGCTCGTGACCAAAGCTCTCCTGGCAGAGAAATGTTTAGATGACGCACAAAAGCATTGGGAATCGCAGCCGAAGAGGAATAGAGACTCTAAACCAGCCAAAAATTAGCATGGAAATAGCAATCCTACCAAGAAGGCGCACACTCAGGGTCAGCACTGGAATCAGAACAGTGGAGATGCACATCAGAAGACTTGGAATCCGTGCAAAATATGCGTAGAGGTTCACTCTCGTGGACATTTTTGTGATGGGACACCGAAGACGTGATTCACCTGTGGTAAGGCTGGACATCTGTCCACTTACTGCAGGAACAAGGAAACAGGAGGATCGCAGCAGCAGCAGCCGATTCAGACTCAAAAACTACCTGCATACATTACTGGATCAATTCCTGCTCAGCAGAATCGTCAAGGAGGACAAAGACAGAACAACTTCAACAAACCGCAAGGCCAAGCAGCACCTACTCAGGGACGTGTCTACGCACTCACTCGAGAGGAGGCCGAAGCTTCACCATCGGTGGTGCAAGGTATTGTCACCATTTCATCTGTACCTATTAGGACTCTTTTTGATTCTGGCGCCACACATTCTTTTTCTACACCGAAATTTTTGCACCATTTATCCCTTACTATTGAACCATTGGATGGATATTTCTCTGTGGCTACTCCTTTTGGGGGTACCATTGTTCTTCGTGATGTTTGCCATTTGGGAGTTGTAGAGTTTGGTGACAGGTTGTTACCAATGGATCTCATTTCCTTGTCCATTCGCGACTTTGATGTCATTTTGGGTATGGATTGGCTTGTCAAGCATCATGCAACTATAGATTGTTATTATAAGAGGGTTATCTTTGCTACCCCTGGGTAGCCCAAGTTCTTCTTACAAGGAGACGTGGGGTTAACTGCCCTACATGCTAATCAATCGTTGAGGAGGAATTGCGAAGGTCTTCTGGCTTCTGTTTTAGGCACAGGCGTATCTGAGGCAAAGTTAGAGGATCTTTCGATTGTAAGGGAGTTCCTGGAGCACTTGCCTGGTATTCCTTCAGATTGTGAGATTGAGTTTACAATCGACCTTCTTCCGGGTACTCTGCCTATTTCTAAAGCTCCGTCTAAAATGACACATTTGGAGTTGCGGGAGTTGCAAGCAATGTTACAAGAATTATTAGACAAAGGGTTTTTTTCGACCCAGCGTTTCACCGTGGGGAGCTCCAGTCTTATTTGTTAAGAAGAAAGATGGTTCTATGCATCTTTGCATCGACTACCAGGAATTGAACAAAGTTACAATCAAGAACAGGTATCTGTTGCCGCTCATCGATGATTTGTTTGATCAACTTCAAGGAGCACAGGTTTTTTCAAAGATTGACTTGCGATCAGGTTATCATCAGCTTAAGGTCAAGGAGGCAGATATATCGAAGATAGCTTTCGTGACACGATATGGCCATTACGAGTTCTTGGTTATGCCTTTTGGTTTAACCAATGCTCCGGCAGCTTTTATGAATCTGATGAATAGGGTTTTCAAGCCGTAGTTGGATCGCTTCATGGTGCTATTCATCGACGACATTTTGATTTACTCGAAGAACAAGGAAGAGCACGAGAAATATCTGCGAGAAGTTCTTCAGACTCTACGGGAGAAGCAGTTTTATGCCATGTTCAGCAAATGCGAGTTTTGGTTGGACAGTATTTCCTTTCTTGGGCACATTGTGGGCAAGAATGGAGTTTCAGTGGACAGCAGCAAGATCAAGGCAATCATTGATTGGCCGCGTCCGACGTCAGTTACTGAGATTCACTATTTCTTGGGTTTGGCCGGCTATTATCGACAGTTTGTAGACGGAATTTCCCGGCTTGCCATACCACTTACTAGCCTCACTCGGAAGGGAGTGAAGTTCGAATGGACAGACAAGTGTGCAGATAGTTTTTAAGAGCTCAAGCGAAGGTTGACATCTGCACCAATTCTGGCTTTACCTACCGAATGAGGGAATTTTGTGATTTTCAGCAGCGCGTTACACCAAGGTTTGGGTTGTATTTTGATGCAGCACGGGAAGGTTATAGCATATGCCTCGCGACAATTGAAGATTCACAAGAAAAATTATCCTACATACGACTTGGAGCTAGCAGCTATCATTTTTGCGTTGAAGATTTGGCGACACTACATATATAGAGAATCTTGCGAGATCTACACCGACCACAAAAGTCTAAAGTACATTTTCACACAAAAGTAGCTTAATTTGTAGAAAAGACGATGGCTTGAGTTGCTAAAGAACTACGACGTGGAGATACTCTACCATGAAGGCAAAGTAAACGTTGTGACAGATGCGTTAAGCATAAAATCTTCTGGAATCAACATAACATCTTTAACAGTTCAGCCCTAGATTTTAAAAGACTTGCGGAAGATGGATGTGGAGTTTTTATAGCGTAGAGAGACCGCTTTGTGCTATCAGTTGACCGTGAAATTGACCTTGTTGGAGAGGATTTGTTTGGCTCAGCAGGATGACCTACAATGCAAGAAAATCATAGACGAGTTACGCAAAGGAGAGATAAAGGACTTGAACATCAGTGACGAAGGAGTTCTTAAATTTAGAGATTGTGTGTGTATACCTGCTAACGACGAGCTAAGGAAAGAGTTTTTGACCGAAGCTCGTAGTTCGAGATACAGCATCCATCTGGGTGGTACGAAGATGTATCGAGATCTTCGAGAGCACTTCTGGTGGAACGGCATCAAGCGGGACATAGCAGAATTCATGGCACAGTGTTTAACATGTCAGCACTAAAGATCGAGCATCAACGACTATTAGGAAAGCTTCAACCATTACCACTACCCGAATGGAAATGGGAGAACATTATGATGGACTTTGTTTCTGGGTTACCTTTTACTCGCAGCGAACGCGACGCAGTATGGATGATTGTGGATCATTTTACGAAGTCAGCTCATTTTGTTGCCATCAAAATGACTTACTCGTTGGATCGTTTAGCGTAGCTGTATGTTCAAGAGATAGTTAGACTTCATGGTTCACCTGTTTCTATCGTTTCGGATCGTGACCCTCGGTTCGTCTCGAAGTTTTGGGGTGCCCTATAGTCAGCCATGGGTACTCATTTGAATTTCAGTTCAGCTTATCATCCGCAGACCGACAGTCAATCGGAGAGGACCATTCAAACTTTGGAGGACATGTTCGGAGCTTGCGAATTGGAATATAAGGGTAGCTGGGATGATCAATTACCTTTGATAAATTTCTCCTACAACAATAGTTATCACTCCAGTTTGGGGGTTGCACCATATGAAGCCCTGTACGGGCAGAAGTGTAGATCCCCTGTGTGTTGGTACGAAGTTGGCAAATGGCAACTTCTTGGACCTGATATTATGGAGGATGCATCTCAAAAGATTTCAGTAATTCGGAACAAGCTTCTTAGAGCTCAAAGTCAGCGAAAGAGTTATGCTAATTCGCGTAGGCGAGATTTAAATTTTGCTGTCGGCGATATAGTTTTTCTGAAAGTTTCACCATGGAAGGGTATCATCCGTTTGATAAGAATGGGAAGTTGAGTCCCCGGTACATCGAACCTTTTGAGATTTTGGATCGTGTGGGTGAGGTGGCTTATCGTGTGGCCTTGCCACCGAGCCTCACCAAAGTGCATAATGTGTTTCATGTCTCTATGTTGAGGAGATATATTTTCAGTCCTTCGCATGTTATTGATTATGAGCCGCTTGAGGTTCACGCGAATTTGAGCTATGATGAGCAGCCAGTACAGATTTTAGATTTGAAAGAGAAGGTCCTTCGGAACAAGTCGATTCGTCTTGTTAAGATCCTTTGGCGCAATCACAAAGTGAAAGAAACCACGTGGAAGCGCGGAAATGATTTTCGTGAACGGTACCCATCTCTGTTCACGTGAGGTTAGTTCAAATTTCGAGGATAAAATTTCTTTAAGGGAGGAAGAATGTAAAATCCGATAAAATTTAAATTTTTTTTACTAAATTAATAATGCAATTAATCAATTAATAAATAAATAAAATAAAATAACATTTAAATGAATTGATAACATAAGTTGAAAATTTTAATTTCATTAAAAACTTATTTAGACTTTAATTAAATTATCTAGCTAATAATTAAGTAATTGAATTAATTAGAAAGGAAGAAATAAAAGAATAAAGAATAAAAGAAAAGGAAGGTAGTTTTGGCCAAAGTAAGAATACTGTTTTAAAAAGGGAATGTCAACTCGCACCCTTATCTTTTGAGCATGGGTTTTGGAAGGGATGGGATTAAATCCCTGATATGGAGGGATTAGACCCCATATTTAAATCCCCCTCCCTCAGTCTCTCTCCTTCACAATCTCACGATTCCCTCTTTCTCAAAGCTTTCTGTGTGTCTCAATCTCTCGTGTTCCCTCTGGTTTTTCACTCTGCCGAGAGCACTTCCATCCTCCATCTCTGCAACCACCACCACCACCACCACACAGTCACCAACCATCACAGGGCCACCGTAGTCATCATCATCATCCTCTCCTCTGGTCTGCATCACCTCTGGGTGATTTCGGGTGAGTTCCACTCTGTTTCGTTTTTACAGTGTATATATATATATTTGTATCACAACAAAATTATATTGATAAGCAGTACATAATAACATAAAATACCTCTAATAAGATGTGTTTAAAATACCTCAAAACATGATAATCTATCATTAGATTTAATTAAAATAAAGAAAAGAAAGCAAAAATCAAGAAAAATACATGTTGAAACAGCCTCCCATGGCAGCCTCGATCATGTGAGTCGACTCATGATGCGTTGGGGAGGAGACCCGAGCCTTTGGGTCGACTCATGGTCCCCACGAGTCGACTCATGGTGTCTGCCCAACCCCCTGAGTCGACACAGCACCCCTGTGT